>CM045496.1:47417906-47618554 GCA_024704745.1 Rosa lucieae
TGTCAGATCCAGATGGAACAACTTGCCCCTCAGATACCCCCGACCGACTATCTCCCTGGTGAGAAGGTCCTGAAAAATCACATACATAGGATAAAAGGTTACGGAGCATTTAGACTCAGTATTCAACTGTGGAACAGATATCAAGTGATGAGACAAGTCAGGTACATATAACACATTATGAAGCTCTAAAGTGGGAGTAATACGCACTGACCCGGACCCTAACACAGGAAAAGCCTCACCATTGGCATTGGTGACATAGGACACTGGTGGGGAAGACAATGCAGTAAAATACGATTTATCATAAGTCATATGATCAGAGGCACCAGAATCAATAATCTATGTATCAGAACCAACAAAGTTAGAAACCTTTAAAGCCATACCAATCTTACCACAATCCCAAAAGAACCTCCATCTGAACTTCGTACAGACACCTTAACCTTCTGGACATCATTGACCATGGAACTCTGACCTTCACTGTCATCACCACCCATTGCAATAATATAATAGGAAAATCACACAATCACAGAGTATGCAGCGGAATAACAAGAACAGGAGATTCTGAGAGTAATAATAATAGATTGTGCAATAATCGTGCAATAATTAATGATTTTTTTTTTCCTTCTTGCTCCTTTTTTTTTTTTTATATAACCTGCACGGGTTGAAGCAGTGACCTGAGAACAAAGTGAAGACTAGAGGATGGCCTGAACTGGAGAGAGAGAGAGAGAACGAACGAGGTCGAGCAACAGAGAGGAAATTCTGAGCGAAGACCGACGGGTCTGACGGGTCGAGCAAAAGGCCGACGGGCGGGTCTGGGCGATGGAGGGAGTGCGACGGGGCTGGAAACTGGCAGGTCTGAACACGCTACGGTTCTAGGCAATGGGAAGACCGACGGTGATCTGGAAACCAGCGGGTCTGGGCGCGCGACAATTCTGATGCAGAAGATGATTGGGTCTGATGCAGAAAGATCGAGTCTGATGAGGAAGGCAATCCGGACTGAGGGAGATGAAGATGGTCTGGACTAACGGACTGACGACGTCGAAGTTCAAGAAGAAGACGATCTGGTCATTCTTGGAAGGACGTTGGACGGAAACGATCAGGTGCAACGCGGCGGAGGAACAGAGGAACACGATCTAGAGATCAAAGTTGATCTTTGGGTGCCCAAAGTAGATTGTTGGGTCTGAGCAGAGCAAGACATGAAGGCGATCTGGTCTGCAAGATTGGGTCTAATGCCGGATCTGATGTGAACCCAATCTGGAGATGATGTCGCCGAAGTCAAAGAAGAAGACACTGGTCGTTCTTTGACGGATGCCTAGCAGACAAACGATGATGACAGTAACGTCGTTGAAAGGTGAAGAAAAAACCCTAACAACGAGGTTCTAACTCCTCAAATTTGAAAAACTGAAATTAAAACAAAGAGACAAAGTCCTTTCGGATCTTTGCTCTGATACCAAGTCAAATAAGACAAGTTATGAAGAATGAATTTTCTGATATATGATTACACCCATTCTGTGGTGTATATAAACATATTACAACCGTACTACAATGTACTACTGTACTACAATGTACTACTGTACTACACAACATATACAAGGTAAGTAGTTACAACAATATATTCCCTTGTTAGTCTATTCCTAATAGGGAATCATGACTCACACTAACAGCATATTGGGTCAGAGCCCCAACACCCCACCTCCCTTGACAGAAACCATCACCAGCTACCCTTGAAAATCAGGAAAACGTAGTTGAAATTCATCTGCACTCTCCCATGTAGCATCATCCTCAGAACCATTTTTCCATTGAACTAACCATCTTACCTCAGGACTGTTACCCTTCTTGAACAAACTCCTCTGTAATATCTTTGCTGGAACCCAGTTACTTTTGTTGGTACCAAAGCTAGGAGGTAAAGTTGGAGATGGAACTACTGAACTTCCCAATTTCTTCTTTAGAAGTGACACATGAAATACGGGATGCACCTTTGCAGTCGCAGGTAGCAGCAATTTGTATGCAACTTTGCCAATTTTTTCAATCACCTGATAACGGCCAAAGTACTTTGGAGCGAGTTTGTGGGATTTTCTGACTTGCACTTACTTTTGCTTATAGGGTTGCAACTTTAGGAACACCCAATCACCAATGTCAAACTCCCTCTCAGTGTGATGTTTGTCATAGTATACCTTCATCCTTGCTTGGGCTTGTTCCATGTTAAACTTGAGTTTGGACAATAGTTCATCCCTATTTCTCAATAGCAGATCCACTTGATGTACAGCAGTACTACCTGGAACATATGTTTGTACTTGAGGAGGAGGAACCCCATACAGAGCTTGATAAGGAGACATCTTAATAGCTGAGTGGTATGAGGTATTGTACCACCACTCAGCCCAAGGCAACATTTCTGTCCACTGACCTTGTTCCTCCAAAATCACCCACCTTAAATACGTACTGTTCCAGGACCCTATTTAAACATTCAGTTTGACCATCCGTTTGGGGATGGTATGCAGTGCTCATACATAACTTGGAACCTTGTAGCTCAAAGAAATTTTTCCAAAATGCACTCAGAAATATGGGGTCTCTATCACTGATAATACTATCAGGCATTCCATGAAGTCTAAAAACCTCTTGAACAAATAATTCAGCCACACTTCTAGCAGTATAAGGGTGCTTGAGAGCAATAAAATGTGCATATTTAGTAAGTCTATCAACAACTACCATAATGGAAGTCTTACCTGCACTGTGAGGAAGGCCATCAATGAAGTCCATTGAAATATCAGTCCAAAAACCAATGGGAATCGGGTTAGGTTGCAGCAATCCGGGAGGTGAAATCGTCTCATAGTGAACTTGCTGACAAATTAAACATTCAGAAACAAATTTCTTTACTTGCCTTTTGATTCCAGGCCATAGAAAACTTCTAGAAACCCTTTTGTAGGTCCTTAACCAACCTGAGTGTCCCCCACTCTTACCACAGTGTAACTCCTCGATAATTTTCAACCTCCACCCATCTGCATCAGGGACAAAAACTCTCTTCTTATAAAGCAACTGACCATTAACCACAGTGAAGTTTTTAGAAGTGATAGTGCCCTGGTCGATGCCTTCCATCAACTTGCAAGTCTCAGAGTGATTTTTGCACAAGGTAGATATTTCCCTCATGAATGTAAACACAGGACTAGAAATTCCGATAAGAGAGTTTAACTCACCTTGTCTTGATAGAGCATCAGGAACAACATTAGTATTACCAGATTTGAAAACAATGCTATAGTCATACCCAAGTAACTTTAATAGCCACTTTTGTTGTGCAGGGGTGGTAATTCGCTGATTCAAAAAATACTGAATAGTTCGGTGATCGGTAATGATCCTGAATGGATGTCCCAACAAATAAGGTCGTCAGTGCTCAACTGCAAAAACAACTGCTAGCATCTCCTTATCATAAACACTCAATGCTAAATGCTTGGGGGCTAGAGCTTTACTGAGATATGCTATGGGGTGACCATCTTGAGAAAGAACTGTTCCAATCCCAAGGCCTGAAGCATCACACTCAACATCAAATTTTTTTGTGAAATCTGGTAAAGTTAACACCGGTGTTGAACATAAAGCTACCTTAAGCTCTTCAAAAGACTTTTCAGCCTCAGAGGTCCAAACAAAATTGTCCTTCTTGAGCATGTTTGTCAAAGCCTTTGCAATGATTCCGAAATTCTTCACGTACTTTCTGTAATACCCCGCCATGCCTAAGAAACCACGTAATCCCTTTAGAGTCATAGGTCTCTTCCAATTCTTGATTGCTTCAATTTTTTTTGGATCAACTGCCACCCCTTTTGCTGAAATCACATGCCCAAGGTATTCCACACTTGTAGCTCCAAATGTACACTTGCTCATCTTAACCTTTAACTGATGTTTCTGCAATATGGAAAAAACCATAGTTAAATGTGTCAGATGCTCTTCAATGGATTTACTGTAAATAAGAATGTCATCAAAAAACACGAGGACAAATTTCCACAAGTGTTCCTTGAATATATCGCTCATCAAGGATTGAAAAGTGGAGGGAGCATTGGTGAGATCAAACGGCATCACAAGGAACTCATAGTTCCCTTGGTGAGTCCGAAAAGCCGTTTTGTGGACATCAGCCGGATGCATTCGTATCTGATGGTACCCTGACCTCAAATCCAATTTACTAAAGTACACTGAACCATGCAGCTCATCTAATAACTCATCCACAATTGGTATGGGGAACTTATCCTTGACTGTTACTGCATTGAGAGACCTATAATCAACACACATCATGTTGCTACCATCCTTCTTTTTAACCAAAATTACTAGAGAAGAGAAAGGACTAGTACTTGGTTGGATCTCTCTTCCTGCTAGAAGTTCCGCACAGATTTTTTCCACCTCATTTTTTTGAAACTGTGGATATCGATAAGGCCTTACACTAACAGGAATAGAGCCTGGAAGTAACTCTATTCTGTGATCATGTAATCGATGAGGAGGTAATCCGGTTGGATTTTCAAAAAGTGTAGCAAAGTCATCAATTAAAGAAACCACAGCAGGGTGAACATCCTTCAACCTTCGGTTATCAGTAGCTGAAATGGCTAATAGTTCAATAAACATAGCCTCTTTTTCTTGCTTTAACAATCTGGTCATAGTTGCAGAACTCACCATTGACAATTGACCAGCTAGAATACCCTGTAGAAAGTATGATTTCCCAAGTAAAGTGAATCTCATTGACATTTTTTCAAAATTCCAGATTATATCACCCAAGGTTCTCAACCAAGAAGCACCCAACAAAATTTCACAACCATTAACAGGAAGAACAAACGCTTCAGTGTCTACCAGAGTGTCTTGTAATTGTAACTAAATTTGTAATTTCCCGGCTGATTGTACCTTTGATCCATAAGCAACCACAACCTGCAAAGAACTTCTATAATCAACCGTGATATTACCTTCTTGCAACAAACTTGGGTGGATAAATGAATGAGTAGCCGCCCCCCCCCAATCAATGAGAACTTGGACTTCCTTTTTGTTAAAAATCCCCTTGAGTTGCATAGTCATTGGGTTATCAACACAGTTGATCACATGTAAGGTGGTTGTCTCCTCATTCGTACCGTCTCCACGTATTTCATTGGAATCACTTTCAGCAAGGTCCAGATGGGAATCAACTATTTCTTCCTCAGGGATGCCTTCAATCAACAATGCTCATCCTTGACCAGGTGTTCGTTTACATACATGGCCTCCCTTATAAGGTTCATCATAGAAAAAACAAAGTCCCCTAGCTCTTCGTTCATGGTAATCATTTTGAGTCCATTTTCTGTTTGAGCTACTACTAGCTTGCAAATTAGATCGCACAGGTTAAGAAGGAGGAGGCCTCAATGTTGTTGTATGGGCAGCCCTTGATGTAGAATGAGGTAAAATTGGAATTCTATGTGCAACAGTAGGGTTTGAGAATTAAGATCTTTGTGAAAAGGACCTCATACTTCTATGACCAGCATGCTCTGATACCAGATAATATGGGTCTGGACCCCAAAGTGATAGGAAAATAAGAAAAAGAGTAATTGCAGAGAAATGAAAAATAAGTTGTTGTATTCATCGATGGTTTCAAAAGAGCCTCAGCCCAGTACATATAGCTAGAAACTAGAAGGAAAAGAAAATGGACAGCTGTCCATTTTCAGATAAGAATCCAGCTACTGCTGACTCACAACAAATTAACCTGAGAACTTACTGCAATATAACAAATGAAAAACTGTAAAAAGGTAAGTTGCATATTGGGTCAGAGCCCCAACAGAGTCTTTGTTGAATTGGATTAGAAAAATTAAAACTGACTGAATAAGAAGGAACAAAAATAGAAAGTCTCTAAAAATCAAGCACAACATAGGATCCAGACTTACCAACGACACCTCAAAGCAATAAACTGAGCAGTAGCAAGTTTGAGATTTAAGCAGGAAACGTATCTCTGTCTCTTTGGTTTTGAATTTCTGTGAGATGAGAGCAAGGAGAAATTTGTTGATTCGGTGGAGACCAAGAGCGATTTGGACTGGGTTCACATCAACAGGCGAGAGAAACAGCACAACAGATCGTCCAAACTATCTACACGTAGGGCTGATGGCAGCTTCGTGAATCAGAAACAAATAGGGGCAAATGGGTAAATCAACATGGAAGTACTGTTCATCCAGAGTTGGCGCTTTGGTATAGGTAACTAGATAGTATACCCACGCTTTTCTCGGGAGTACATTGTTTAAAAGAGGAATTGCTTTTGTACATGATAATATGGTTGATCTTATAACATTGCAGAATGTTTATGTAAACTAATCAAGAAATTTACAAATTTGATTTTGTTTACGACAACAACACTTTTTTACATAGAACCTGCAAAACAGAAACAAATAAACTAATAAAATTAATCTGAACACAAAGTTTATATAGCGAGAATAAAAAGGAAAAAAAAAAAAAAGTAGTATGCATAGTGAACTGTAGTGAAGTTTACACTTCCTGAGACAAAATAATAATTAAATAGTATAAATATCTCATTGAAATATCCAATCTCATAAAAATGCAGCATCCAAAGATAACCAGCTTGGCCGTTACTCTAGAGCTTTGGTTCAATTAATTATCATTCATTAAAGCTGATACACATCAGATTACATTAGTTAAGAATCCCTTTTAGTCATAAAGGGGTTTGAGTTTCTGACTTGCGAGTCATATTTCTTAAAAGATGTGCCACAGGATTGGTCAGAGATCAGATCAGAACCTATAACAGTTATAAAAAGAAGCACAACATCCATACTCAAATCAGATTTTAATCTGAACACAAAGTTTATGTAAAGTTTATATAGCAAGAACAAAAAAGGGAAAAAAAAAAAAAGAAGTATGCATAGTTCTGTACTTAATGCAGAAGGTCAGAATACTCTTGGTGAACCAACAACTATTGCAAATTTTACACCAATTAATAAGCCACATCTTTAATCTCTAGCAACTTCTCATAAAACATAGAGCAAAAAGAGTAGTACTTTAGTTGGAATAATGAATTGGATAATGGAGAAAAAGGGATTACCTCAAATTTGGTGTTCTATATTGCAGCACTCATGGTGAAGTTTACGCTTCCTGAGACAAAATTGAATATAATAATTACAGAGTATAAGATACATATTAGCTTCTTTTTTTTTCTTTCTCATTTTGATTTATCAACTGTAGTGTAGGAGATACTCAAATCAGATTTTAAGAACTGAGTACTATAGTTGACCTTTTAGAATGACATTAAGAAGCAAACTAAAATCCCAGTAATAATCATTAGCAGAATGTACAAAATGTAGGCAGAGTTTGTAAGTTTTGGTAGAGTAATATGATCTTCCTATTCTGACTCAAGTTCATAAAGATATATTGAATTTTGAATTCCATAAGAAGGAGAAATTAAAAAAGAGAAGCATCGAATTTCACAAATTGAAAGCAAATAACTCTGAAAAGAAGGCAAAAAAAAAACCAGACTTGCATCCCTTTAATAGATTCTTAGTTTGAAAAATGGTTCAATCTTATCTAGCAACTAATACAGATTGTTGGTGCTGTTTAAGAGATGTCTAGTCCTTGCAATGATGTATACAATCACGCAAACCAAAGTATATACAATAGTTTTAGTGTCAGATTTTATGCAAACCAAAGTATAATACAATAGATTAGCTCAATACAGATGTAGACTAATTTGATGTCAAGTCAATTTAGTCTACTTATGCATGGAGTCAGTCTAACTCTGTATCAAATATAATATATGTACTTAATTTAGTACATTACTGTGTCGTATGCTTTTTTTAAATTATAGTACCTAATTAAGATCAAGTAGCTAAAACACCCTTTGGTGAACTTTGTTCGTGATAATATTCTTTTTCACGTACTTTCTTGCCCAAACATGTTTTCCATTGATAGAAAATTTGGCCTTGCTTTGTCCCTCGAGCACCACTGGAATAAAAGAAGCGGAACGAACCACAAGGCGGGCATATAAAGGCTGCTGATCCGCTACTTGTACTTCTTGCATATGGATAGCATCAAAAAAGTTCCCATATTTCCTGTCAATACAAAAAATTATAAAATTTCACAACCAAATCAATAAGATATGCACAAATCCTACGTATGGTAAAAGCATATTCATACCTGGTAAAGAACTCTCTCACTTCCTTTTCAGAAATGGGATACCCCTTAGAAAATGTCAAGAAAATAGTCCTATCATCTGCAGACACTTCTTCCTCGACGTGATCCCCCCGAACACCACCGCCTATATCACCACCGTCACCATCATCGTCATGCAAATGCAAACGACTAAGCATATCCGCCATTTCATTATTCAAGAAATCGCGCTGAGTGCTAAGATCATAGGGATCAACAAATCCATGGTGCAAATTCTCCGAAGGGAACTGAGCAGACCCCACAGACACCGCCTTAGCCGCCACACGAGGGTCCCATATTAGTGGATCAACACTACTATTACTGTTAACAACAGCCCCATCCATGGGGTGCGGAGGAAGAGGTTCTATGGTTTCCATAGGCGTGTCAAAAGTCGCAGCTCCAATGAGAAATGGATTATAGTACTCATTGATTAGAACCATCCTCCTTACATAATTTTGCGGCTCTGGGTGTAACCCTATTCCGGTGGATATAGGATCTATAGTCTTGTTTTGGCAGTGAGCAGCTGTAATGTACAATTCCTCAAAGGCTCTCAAGCACACGTCATTGAAAAACAAGGCAAGTCCTCGGATGATGCTGAGGCGGTTTTTATGGAAGAATCTGAGGGTGACGCCTCTTTTGGTCATTCCTTGGAGAATGGGAATATCGTGAGGAATGATATCTGCTTCCAAGACCATCGGAAATTCATCGTTTTGAACGACATTGAGGACCATGCATGACTCGTCGGCCATGATGTGGAGGAGGGTGTTGGGGAGAGTGTTAAGGGCTTTGTGAATGAAGTGGGTGACCTTACCACCATGCTCGAGCTACATCCAGAAGGCCATAACCTGAGCCGCCCGGGTCACGACCTAGATGCAATGTAAGACGGGTGAAGAGCTTGCGGTCAATGTTGTGGAAAGAGTAGAACTGTTCTTTGGTGATACGGACTTTCAATGGGGACAAAAGAAGAGGAAGAAGAAGCCATAGTGGTTGTTGTTGATGCAAGTTGAGAGATTGGTGAGGGTTATGGTGGTGCAAGTGTTGAGTGAAGGAGAGTGGGGTTTTATAGGGTGGTTGAGAGGTTTACGTGGGGTTTTATAGCGTGGGATATAATTTCAATTTTAATTTTGAAGTTGCATAATTTGAGTAATTATCATTGAGAGGTTTAGGAAACTTCAAAGCATCATTCCTCCTTATAGATGAGAGAAATATGAAAATATTACAGAAGATAACCAAGAATCACACATACGTACAACCCTAAATCAATATGTCAGAAACAGAGTTGCTTAATTCAAGCGCCTAACTTTTTAGACTCATAAGAAATCCAAAAACAACATAGCCTTACCAAATAAGTTTGTAAAGGAGTGATCATCTGCAGATATGTAGATGGAGAGAACTTAGAGCAGGAGAGTATCTTTTTGTATTGGCGTCGATATCTTTTGGTTCAGTCTAGAATGGTAAAATGTGAAACCCTTTGATTATCTTTTAAAAAAGATAAAAATAAATAAATAAATAAATAAAAAGTAAAATGAGATAAAGCAATATAACATATAAGATGAGGGTAAATGGGTAATCTAGGTAAAGTCAAGAAGTGATCTCAACTTTTGAAATCCCTGCTTCTAGAAGCACCAATATAGCAGCTTTGTAGATTATACCTAGAGAAGTGGGAGATTCTAATTATAATCGATGGTTGTTATTTTACCGAACAACTTCAGCGACTTAAATTGAGAAATAAGTTGTTTAATCCAAGGTTGAACTCGAGGCCAAACTGAGCCTATATTGCACGAGGTCACCAGCCTTACCCAAATGACTGCTTCGCTGCTCATAAAATTCTTTGGTTTAGTTTAGTATTTTTGAGGCTCTAAGTTTCATTTTGTGTCCTGATTAAGTCGCAAGCTTTTCAAAAAATTCTTCTTTTATGGTAATGGTACACAAAATGAAATGGTTTTTCCTATCTTGGTAAATGGTAATTGTGACATTCATTTCGATCATGTGGCTTTGTACATTGCAGCATAACTGTATCAGGAATTTGTGTTGACTTTTTGACTTGTTTCCGTGACCAATTAGGATTAGGATTAACCTCCCTCTGTTTATTTATACTATTATTAAGAGAAGAGGCTTTGTTAGCCAAAACAACAAATTTTGACAGATTTAACCCTGAAAGATTAAAAAACTTTGAAAATAAATTAAATCACAAGGGTAAATATGAAAATTACAAAATAGATTTTTATTAAAAAAATAAAAAATAAATTTTCCTATCTCCACTTTTCTCTCTCACTATTTTCTCTCTACAATAACTGTATTTTATTTATTTTTTTAATTTTCTTTAAAAAAAAAAATCTATGAACAACGCTAGTAATAAATGAATAAAACCCCGCTCTTCTCCTTCTTTTCTCCTCTCTCCTCTCTTCTCTCTCTCAATTCTCCAGTTCTCTTGCTTTCCCGAAACCCTAATTCTTTTATTTGTGACCGTTGCAAACAAAAGCGCGTGTGAATAAAAAATAACCGCGTTTGAGAGCAAATCCAACTCCGTTTAGGATTAGGATTAGCCTCTTTATAAACCCACCCCCCAGTCCCCCACGAAGACTCTTCACTCTGCTCTCTTCACTCTTCTCTCTCTCAATTCTCGGAGAATTCCCGAAACCCTAGTTTTTGGGTCTCTCTGAAATTCTTTCCTTCCCGAAACCCTAGTTTTTTGGTCTCTCTGAAATTCTTTCCTTCCCGAAACCCTAGTTTTTTTTCTCTCTGAAATTCTTTCCATTTCTGCAATCATGGCAATTCTCTCCAACAAACTCCCAGTCGGGGTCAGGTTCCTTCCCACTGACCAGGAACTGCTCGATTACTATCTCCGCACAAGGATCGCCATGGGTGACCACTTTCGCACCGATTTCGTCGCCGATTGTCCTCATTTCTACGGAGACAAGGAGCCCTGGGTTGTCTGGCAGATCTACGGCGGCGGTGAGTCCAAGAAAGTGGAGGATGAAAACACTCTCTATTTCTTCACGCATCGGAGAAGGCTGAGTCCCACCGCCAAGAGATTTGATCGGAAAGTGGGTTCCGGCACTTGGAGTGCTCAGTATTCGAGAGAAGTTGAGGATGATGGTGTTGTTGTTGGACTCAAGCGGGAGTTTCGATACGAGGGCGGTTGTGACGAGAGTCACAACGCCGCTTGGTTGATGCAAGAGTTTCAGCTTGATGATGATTCTGATTTGGTATTGTGCTCGCTGAGAAAGAACCCTAGAAAGGCTCAGGGGAGCAATACCAGAGTAGTTAATGATAAAAAGAGACGGAGCATCGGGGATCAACCCACAAAGCCAAAATCTAAAAGGCAGAAAAAGGAAGGGACTTGTCATCAGGAACAAGGCAGCAGTACTGTTCATCCCAATTACGAGTTGCCCAATCCACAAATGGATGATCTAGATTTTTATATTCCTGAGATTTATCCAGATGTGTTTGTTGATGATGAGCGTGATTTATTTACTATGGATCAATTGCTTGGACAAACCCCAGTTTGGGAGGAGGGCAACAACTTCAATTTGGTTACAGGAGTACCACTTCTTTGATAATCTGGTTACAAGAGCTAGGAGTACCACTTCTTAGATAGTTCATTTTAATCTGGTTACAAGAGCTAGGATCTTAGATAGTTCATTTTAATCTGGTTACAAGAGCTAGGAGTACCACTTCTTAGATAGTTCATTTTAATTTTTTACTCGTTCATGTATCTAATGTACATTTTTTTCATTCATAAACCAGTTAATGGGTTATACACACTACTTTGTAAATCAATTTCTATCGAATGAAATCAACATTACATTGGTTCTTCTCTCTTTAGCTGTGCAATTGTCTCGAAAATAAACCAAACAAAAATAACAGCAACGACCAAAAGATGTGGTACCGAAACTTATCCTGAATATTTTTTGCAATATGAACAACAATGTGAAAGATTACAAGTTAATACATGTTAAGATCCAAAACAATAGTATCAAGCATCATCATCTTTAGCTACATTATGAATTCTTTAAGAAAGCTTTAACCTTGTTTAACAAGGGTAAATAAAACCCTTGTTCACAGGAAGGAGAAGGTTTAATATCACAAATAACATGAAAATTTACAAGAGCACACAATGAAATTATATGCTACGCATTTTCATGATGAGTTCAGAAAGGTCTTAGCAGCATCCAGACTCAGTTCTTCATAGACCTGTAACGGATAGAACCAAGGAATTTTCACTATACAAACAATAGAAACTGGAAACAGTTATAAGGTCTACGACTTTATTTATTGAACATACCAGTTTCTTATGAACTCGTTGGAATGCCTTGCAAAATCTTTCTGCTTCTGTGGCACCCACCTAAACAGCACCAGAAGTTAGTTTTCCTTCATTCTGCTTGCTTCCAGAAAAAATTTGTATTCGAACACAAAAGTAAGGTAACAGATAAGCTAACACCAAGGGTACAAAATGATCTTTAGCCCTTCTAAAATACACGCACATTCGTATTCAGACACAAAAGTTAAAAAATAAAAAATAAAATAAAATTGAAACCAAGAGATAAACAGCTGACAACTGCTTCATATGCCAGATACCAGATAAGCTAACACCAAGGGTACACAAGGAAGTACACTTGCTCTAGCGTACATGCCCATGGGTGCACATACGTAAACTTAAAACAGAAGGAAGCTTTTGCATAAGATCCGAAAAGGATACAACAATTGAAATGAAATGTTATGCTTTAAATAAGTTAAATCTGTTGATTCCACCAATTAAAATTGCCAAGGAAATGTCATAAAATGCTGGCATGTAGAGTCCTTATTTTTCTTCCGACATTTAACATACCACCAATTCAAGAAATGTGTTTTTGGTAAAGGCACCAGTTAATAATACAGGGTGTTTCTTGCACAGACCCTAAATTCAACTTAGAGGCTGCGCCTCATGCGGGAAAAGGCTATGCCTCAGCACTGAAGGCAGGTACCTTTTAGGCATAAAGTTAAATGACTTAAATCTTTGTTGATTTAATGCTTGTTTGAGGCTGATGTGTGCAAACATTTGAAAACAGAGAGAAAGAGGAAAGGAAAGGAAAAATCCTGATATGCAGATAGCAGTTGGGCTAAGTAAGGCCAATGGACATGGCGAAAAAAAATTTAAAAAAAATCATCCCTGGTATGCAGATAACATGGTAAGTAATTCCATGTTATCTGCATATCAGGGATGATTTTTTTTATTTTTTTTTCACCATGTGAATATATATATATAAGAGGTGAGAAGTGATATTTCATTAAGTTGACAAGAAGTACAACTAGAGGAAGGGTAATCCACAACCAAAATTGAAAGCAAACAAAAGACCAAAGACAACAAACTAACTACAAACAAAGCCGCACTATCACAGGTAGCACATCGATAAAACTAGTTGAGAGGGAAGTCCCAAAGTTCTTCCTCCCCATCCCCTCTGTAGTTCCAAAACTTTCTCCTACTATGCTAGACTGTCAAATACAAAAAAAACTGCTAACTAGCAAGTCCGTAAGTTTTAGCTTTGTCCCCTTTCACCACAGACTGAATGCTCAACATAAGAGCCCTTCCCTTAACACAGTTCAACTTCCTTAAACAAATTTCCACCACAACTGAAGACTATAAGTACTACTACATGATCTGCACTCACTGGACATTACACCCATTTCTCCATACCTAGGCATCTAGAATAATTATTATTTTCAATCGTAGATGGGACTAAATTTTCCAATGGATAAAGGTTGACATGAGCAATGATGAAATTGGGACACATATCAGGCATAGATATATGTAATCTAAAATCACCATATGCATACAGTACTGAATAAAGATAAGAAAATGCATTCTAAACCACAAACACATCAACATATTAATGTTTCAAATTATCTGCTAGTGTTTATACATTAACTATATCATGTTGGATACTCATTTCTATAAGCATTCATATGTAGACTGCAATCACCACAAAACCAATAAACCCCAATAGATCATGGGCCAATGACATACCTTTCTCTCAGCAACCAACTTTAGTTTCTCCCAAAATGCATCTGTAGTACACAACCACATAAGTGCAATCAATATAACCTCTATCTAAATACCCACAAAACTGTGAATTGCTTTTTAGTTGCCAATGCATCCATGCAATCTCTATCTTAACACCTTTACACATGTTCTAAAGTGGTACATGCATGGAGAAAAGGATGAAGATGATCCATTTTTAATGGCTGACATAAGAAAATGAGAACTCAAAAACATTTCCCAATAATGCAAACAGGCTTTATAAGAAAGATAATTCCTTAACGCTCCCCCAAAATTAGAAACGTATAACCCCATATGAAACATATAAGAGGCCATCACATTGTGATAATTGTGTTAAACTGAAAAGGTCCAAAGGGCATTAGTGGGTCCAAAGTTTATGGGGTGGCCACTAGTTCAACCGCAAAAATAAGATGTGAATTGTCTGCTAGATGAAAATGAATGTTATAACATACCATGTACATCACGTGTTTCCTTCTCCACGTCTATTTTCTCTCCCTCATCGCATGCATCCTGCCATTCTTTTAGCTGTTAAGAAATCCAAATAAGTCAACTAGAACTACCTATGTGTGCACAAATGGTAAACTCTGTACAAAAGTTAAAGTAATACCGCTTCAGATTCTGCTGACTTAGAAGTTGACTCTCTAGATTGCTCTGATTCAGCCTGAAATTAGATAAAGTTGATAACTGAAGTGATTCATATATAAGCATCAAACTGTGAAACATCATAGTGAATAGTAAAGGAATGGTCACTGCCTCACTGGTCAGTTCCACCAAAATTGTTTGGAAGAATTTGACTCATTTGACTTCTAACTTGCAAAAATAGTAAAGCAACTGACTAATCCTATTGTTCTAAATGTCGTGATTGATCAGAATGGGAAATCAAAAAAAAAAAAAAAATGAAACACAGCAAAACAAGAGAGTCAAACAGAAATGAAGAAAAAAAAAACAAGGAAAACTCTGATTTCTTGTCTTTTCTATCACAAACTGTCTTCCAATATTCTCTTCTCTAAACCTGGAGAGGTATTTAAATTTCCTTCACTTGAGCCTTGAGTGATTCCCTCACTCTCTCAAAGAAGTGGAATTCCCCAACTCTCCCATTGAGTTGCAGAAATGCAGAGAAAAAAAACAAGGAAAACTCTTATTTCTTTTCTTCTCTCTATCACAAACTCTGTCTTCCAATATTCTCTTCTCTAAACCTGGAGAGGTATTTCCTTCACTCAAGACTTGAGTGACTCCCTCACTCTCTCAGTGGAGTGGAATTCCCTAACTCTCCCATTGAGTGGTAACCTTGCCAGAAGCACGAGCTGCTTCTCCCAGCCAGGCTTATGGTTGTCTGCCACTGATACAAACAACCCTAACACCTGTATATAGGCATAACAATCACTTTTCATCAATTAGGATGAGGAACAATCGTCCCTTCCATATTGGCATCAACTTGGGGTTGCCCAACCATCCATCAACAGAAACATAACTCCTATTGGCTGTAGCTTGCTCCTACTATTTGAAGGAGCAGGAATATAATAAACATAGGTAACTAAGCAAGGGCTGGACCACAACAACAAAAACATAGAAATTTTTCTAAGGTTGTAGAATTAATCATCAAAATTCCCACTTCAAACAAGACCACGTGAAACTAATACACTAAACATTGAAGAGTTTCTATAAGTCTTATTTCTAAATAAAAATAAATAAATAAATAAACTGAAAATATTACTAGAAGAAGACAACAAAGTATAATAGAAGACAAGACGTCCTCATTCTACGAACCAAGGTAGAGAAATGGAGCACTAAGACCAAGAGATTACAGCACTGTCGAGGATATATAAACGTCCAAGATACAACACTATAGATACTCACTGCAGTAGCTTTCGAATCTAACAGTAAGGCTGATAGTGAATCATGTCTATCCTCTTCCGTGACCGACAACGCGTACAGAGAAGGCCATAAACTAACTCACCAAAAAAGCTCTTCCCCACGAGAATCTTCAAACACCCTTCTATTGTGCACCATCCAAATAACCAAAAAAAAAACTGCCAACCTTCTGCATTCCCATAGGGTTTTATCCTTCTTGCCCTTCCTGTACACTTAAACTGCACAGTGAGGAACTCATACACCCTCTTGTAATGACCCAGCTTGCTTAACAAAAGGGGACAATGAAAGAATACATGGTAACTCAACAAAATAGCTCTTCCACACGAGAGTCTTCAAAAACCCTTCTACTTCGCTCCATTCAAATAGCCCAAAAAACTACCAACCTTCTGCATTCGCATAGGGTTTTTAAAGTCTTTTCCTTCCTATACACTTAAACTGCATAGTAAGGAACTCACAACACCCTCTGGAATGACGCAGCTTACTTAACAAAAAAGGACAATGAAGGAATACACAGTTAACACTCTTTTCCCCCACATTGCAGATTATATACCATTGAGGGCTAAGATGAAGGAATGCCATTTAATGTGAAGCAGTTCTTAATCTAATAATCAAATGGAAAGAACCTGACCAAACTTCAAGAACTATCAAAACAAGACGAGTATAACAATAGCCCCTTCAGATAATTTCAGGCAACATAAATTGTTTATCGCCATAATTCAATACACAAGTGTATCTAGTTATGGACTAAAGGCAAATGTACTTTTATGTGATCGGATTGAAAATGTAAGCAGATGCCCAATGTGCAACAAGCTTTCAAGCAAAAGATCTTGTAATTGATACAATAAGGAGACTAATCAAACCACACAAAATAAAAGAAGAAAAGAATGAGAGCAACAAGCCCAGAAAACCAAAGCAAACAATCTCTTTTCCGAGGGAGGGAGGCAGAGAGAGAGAATTACATGGTAGTCACGAGATCGGACGACAGGGAAAAGAAGGACAAGGCGTCGAAATTCAGCTTCGTCCATTTTGCCTTTTTATCTCTAGATTTCTCTCCTCTTCTTTCCCACAACCGCAACCTCTGCACAAAACGTCGAGGCGATGCTGGGGATGTAGAGCTGCTTTCGGTTTGTAAGTTTTTTTTGTTTTTTTTTAATTTTATTTGCGTCATTATGTTTTATCACGTCAAAAACATATATTTACACTGTAATTATTTTTTATAATTCGAACTCATGACCTGCTACTTATGAAGATAACACTTATCCCTCTATGTCAAATGAAAATATGAAATTAGATAATTTTACCAAATTTTGTTCACCCTAATTTATAAATTTTCAAATTCCAATTTGCTTAAGCTGCGTTTGGTATCGTGTTTTCAAAAGCAAAAACGCTTATATTTAAATTTTTTTATTTGAATTTTTTTTATTTATTTGTAACTTGTTTGGGATTAGTGAGAATTGGCTTATTTGTATAGAAGGGCTACTTTGGAATTGCAGTGACTTTAAAAAAAAATACTGTTACTGCTGTGTTGTGAGAATAATCAGCACAATTTCGTGTTTGGTAAATAATATTTTTAAAAGTGCTGTCAGTACATAAAATAACTGCAGAGCGTGTTTTTATCCACAACAGTTTCTAAAAGCAACTTCTAGGCTGCTTCTAAAATCTGTGGCCAGTGACATATAACTTTTAATTAAAACTATTTTTTATTTATTTACCAAACACAATAAAATCTAAAATTTTGGATAAAAGCTGATTTTTTTAAAAGCGAAACAATCCCAAACGGAGCCAATCAGACCAATTAACATTTTAGAAGCAGCTAATACGCTGCTTTCTTAAAACCAAGTTATAAGCAAATAGAGTCACCACTGTAAAGCAAATAGAGTCGCATGTAGAGCGCTCTTTGCTAGTTGGTGCGTAATTAAATACAATTGTTTAGTAGAGAGTCATGATATTATTTCAAGATGTTCTATATGTGCCTATTGTAATCAGGGGTTTAGGCTCAATGTCCCCCCTTGTATTCTACAGTTTCATTAGTCAAGGCTTAAGGACAGTCGCTGTTGCACCAACCTTTTATTCAAAAAAAAAAAAAAAAAACCACGTTATAATGATGCGGAAGGAATTGGTCATTTGTTTAATGAATTTTCTAAATATCCCACATTGTCCTAATTAATTTGTGAATTTTTTTTTTTTGTTAAGCAAGGGGTCAAAAAGACCCAGAAAAACAAAACAGACTAAGGAAACAAGTTATCTTGGCCTATTATCAGGCCTAACAGAGATTCGTCGTTGCCGAGTAACTCCATCAAGATCATCAAGATAAGCAAGAGAGGCATGGATAGGAGGGCTATCAAACTCGATTATCCCATAATTAATTTGTGAAATTTACGAATACGTAAATCTTGTATCTGGGCATTTTCTTTTCTCTTCGAGTTCATCGATCACTTTTCACTATCCTTCTGTAAGTTCAATATTTTATTTTCACTCATTTTTATCTTTGATAGTTGATTGGTTTGCTCTTCTTTTCTTGCTTTTTTATTCACATCTCTCTCAACCTATTGCAAAGTAACTAATCGCTTTAATCTTTGAATATGAAACTTCAGTTGTTGAAATTATTTAATTATATGAATTATATTATTTCTTTCCCGGGTTAGGATCCAATTTAAGTTTCGAATTTCTGTATTGATAGTTAATCGATTTAGTTGGGTGTTTTATTTTTCATTCTTGTTGCTTACTCTCATTGAGTGCTGCTAGCTTGCTTTGTGAATATGTGCTATAATTTTGCCAAAGGGCTAGTCAATGATGACTATTTTTCTTGTATTTGGCTTCCTCCAGTAGATAAAATAGGTATTGGATTTTATCTTCGAAGCACATCACTCTCTCAAGTATGTGATCATTGGTTAATTATCTAGTAACTCAAAAGATACTTGATACTTTAACTAGAGCTAATTTTAAAACATGCTAGGTAATATGTTTGGGACGATCATTGCTTGTGAAAAATATTGTGCTAATAGTTTAAATAGACGTTGTGTGCCTAAAACTGAACATGATATCTTACGTTTTTACCATGATATAACTAATTTATCATCCAAAACAACATGAGATTTTTCACCTCGAATTCCAGCTGCGTCTTCACACAACGAGAACAAACACATTCCACAACTCTACTCAAAATGATCTTGTCAACAACTAAGCAACAAGGTCTCAACTCAGTAAAACGAAGCACCAAAACACTAAAACTCCGAAACATGTACTTGAACAAAAAATCGAAGGTTTCGTCAATCGAGACAAAACTTCATTTGAGACCATCGAAGGTCTTCGGAAGTCTAGAATCAAAAGGACGATCCAACAGTCAAATCTTCACGAATAAAAAACCGATGAACCGAAGCCGGAATTTACCTAACTTGTCCACAAGTGGCTACGCGTGAGTCCCACGCGTTGCCGGATGAACTTCAAAATCTGCAATATTAGCTTCGACCATCTTGTAGATCGCAATAAGGGGAGCAACTTTCATAGTAGATCACAATAGGTGGCCAAAACTTCAAATCCCTATTTCGAGCTCCTTACTTCAAATCGGTCTTCAATGCTTATGTGGATTGAAAGAGAAAGAAAATATCTTCAAAACCCAACCAGTTTCACGTTGTGACGTTGTCGGAAAAGGGAGATCGAATTTGGACGACTCCGCCATGACTTTAGACCTTCGATCCACCGTGTATGGTGTAAACTGGTGGACGTGAGTGGCAAAGGGAGCAAGAGGAGACAGTGACAAGTCGATCTAGGTAGGTGGCGCTGCCTATCAACGCCGGACGAAGGAGAAAATGTCTAGTCAGGTCTACCGGTATCTGGGTCAGGTTAGGATTTTTGGAGAGAGAGAGAGAGAGAGAGAGAGAGAGAGGACACAATTTTCTGAAAATAGTAAGTTTTGAAATTTGTGACTTTTTCTGGAATTTCTTCTATTTGTAGGAAAATTTTTGAAAATATAAAATCTTCCGCTGACCATAACTTCTTCACATAATCTCAGAAAAATACGTGCTGCAAGTTTTCTAATAAAATCAACAAATAAAAAGTCGACTCCCGACTCCCTCGAAAATAATTGTCCGAAATATATTTACTTCCCCAACAACTTTAGAAAAGGAAAACCAACAAGAGTAAATGCACAAATCAATACTTCACTAGTTTCAATGAATCAACAAAAATCTAAGATGAATTTTTGGGGTATTGCAGCCCCCCTAGCGTTGTCCTAGTTTACAACGTTACGAATTCCATCGTATTTAAACTCTCTTCCAAAAGCCGCACTTCTAAGCATTGGGTGATATGTCTCAGTGTTAAGATCTACACAACTCAACTATTGTTACCAACTGACTTTAATTCACACGCATGACAATTGGGCGTTGTATTTACTCCCCACGTAATATTTGCAATTGTAAGTATTATAGAGCGCGAAACTATATTGTTTAAGTTAAATGAGATTACTCTTTATTTATGAATGTTTTGGAGACCTCTTGGAAGGGTTATTTTGCAATACGAATAAAATAAATAAATATGAGTGCCAAACATACAACCATCCTGTGGTCAGGCGTGTAGTTGAATAATTTTTGACCAAATTAATTAAATGCAGTATTTTGGGACTAACTACCTTTGAATTTTCAAACAACAAAAGAATATAAATATGCACCTTAACCTTATATAGAAACTGTTTCAAACATAATCAGCCTTCCATTTATGCAAAAATATGGTCTTCTCTATTCACAAGAACGTACCCCTTCACTTTCAAAAGTCATCACCACCCTATAAAACCCCACGCCCCTTCACTCAACACTTGCACCACCGTAACCCTCACCAATCTCTCAACTTGCATCAACAACAACCACTATGGCTTCCTCTTCCTCTTCTTTGTCCCCATTGAAAGTCCGAATCACCAAAGAACAGTTCTACTCTTTCCACAACATTGACCGCAAGCTCTTCACCCGTCTTACATTGCATCTAGGCCGTGACCCAGGCGAGTCTGCTCAGGTTATGGCCTTCTGGATGTGGCTCGAGCACGGTGGTAAGGTCACCCACTTCATTCACAAAGCCCTTAACACTCTCCCCAACACCCTCCTCCACATCATGGCCGACGAGTCATGCATGGTCCTCAATGTCATTCAAAACGATGAATTTCCGATGGTCTTGGAATCAGATATCATTCCTCACGATATTCCCGTTCTCCAAGGAATGACCAAAAGCGGCATCACCCTCAGATTCTTCCATAAAAACCGCCTCAGCATCATCCGAGGACTTACCTTGTTTTTCAATGACGTGTGCTTGAGAGCCTTTGAGGACTTGTACATTACAGCCGCTCACTGCCAAAACAAGACTATAGATCCTATATTTACCGGAATAGGGTTACACCCAGAGCCGCAAAATTATGCAAGGAGGATGGTTCTAGTCAATAAGTACTACAATCCATTTCTCATTGGAGCTGCGACTTTTGACGCGCCTATGGAAACCATAGAACCTCTTCCTCCGCACCCCATGGATGGGGCTGTTGTTAACAGTAATAGTAGTGTTGATCCACTAATATGGGACCCTCGTGTGGCGGCTAAGGCGGTGTCTGCTCAGTCCCCTTGGGAGAATTTGCACCATGGATTTGTTGATCCCTATGATCTTAGCGCTCAGCGCGATTTCTTGAATAATGAAATGGCGGATATGTTGAGTCGTTTGCATTTGCATGACGATGATGGTGACGGTGGTGATGTAGGCGGTGGTGTTCAGGGGGATCAAGTCGAGGAAGAAGTGTCTGCAGATGATAGGACTATTTTCTTGACATTTTCTAAGGGGTATCCCATTTCTGAAAAGGAAGTGAGAGAGTTCTTTACCAGGTATGAATATGATTTTACTATACGTAGGATTTGTGCATATTTTATTGATTTGGTTGTGAAATTTTATAATTTTTTTTATTGACAGGAAATATGGGGAATTTTTTGATGCTATCCATATGCAAGAAGTACAAGTAGCGGATCAGCAGCCTTTATACGCCCGCCTTGTGGTTCGTTCCGCTTCTTTTATTCCAGTGGTGCTCGAGGGACAAAGCAAGGCCAAATTTTCTATCAATGGAAAACATGTTTGGGCAAGAAAGTACGTGAAAAAGAATATTGTGATAGGAGAACAAAGTTCACCAGAGGGTGTTTTAGCTACTTGATCTTAATTAGGTAATATAATTTGAAAAAATTATACGACACATTAATGTATTAAATTAAGTACATTATATTTGATAAAGAGTTAGACTGACTCCATGCATAAGTAGACTAAATTGACTTGACCTCAAATTAGTCTACATCTGTATTGAGCTAATCTACCCATGTATTAAACTAGTCTACTAAATGTATCGATATACTATAGACGAACCCATATAATTTGCTACAAGGTTAACTTCTCTAATTTGTGTTGTAAAAAGTGGATTGAGTTTGAAAATTTGGGATCGATGAACTCTCATTCGTCTGATGGCGTGACAATGAATCGATGCTTTGAGATATTTTTTTGTTGTGCTGTGTATCGATGGATCTCCTTCTCTCTTCTAGAGCCCTCTACTGTAATCCCTCCCTCACACCCTAAAGTCAAAATCCACCTCAAAACCCAAAAATCACTACAAAAAAGAGCAACAGAGAGAGAGAGAGAGCAAGAACAGGACCATAGCTTCCAAAACAGAGCCGACCCAGAAGCTTCAAAACCAGAGCCGACCCAGACGAGCACAAAGCCACCATCTTTGCTGCACAGTAGTGAAGATTGACCTTGGATAGACAACGAAGAGACTCTTTGGTTGATCATGAACTCACCAAACACTGTGGTGAGAGGACAATGATGTTTGTATTTTGACCATACTAGGACATTGGATGAAAATTTGTAGTTCATTGCTGGCACATTATTTTGATAGTAGGTTGGAATTTTTCAAACTTCATTGACGTTGGGCAATTTGTGCAACGTCATCATTTCCATTCGACTGTAGACGAATTTGATGTGTTTTACATACATTTGTTTGCTTTGTCTATGTTGCTTTGTAGTCCTCTGTCTAAGTTGCTTACTGTTTGCTTTATCTATGTTTCACATTATGGAATTGTTATTTGATAGTGGGTTGGAAGAGGTTGTTGATTGTTTGTTTTGATACTATGATCATTGTTTTGGAGTCGTTAGTTTTGTTTGATGACCATGTTTACGATGATTGGCATAGTAAACTATTGGGTGTCATTGATTGCATTTTTTGTTTCTATTTTTCTGAATTTTTGCTCTTTTTAATTTTTGGGTAATGAAATTTGTGTTCTTCAGTCCAGAGAAAGAGGAGAGATGAAAGAAAGGGAGAAGACAACCCGGGAAGAAGGAAGAGAAGGAGAAGAGACAGATCGGAAGCTCTTGACTAAAGCAACACAAGTGGAAGGTATTTGTGGTTTTGTGAGAATTTGATTTGAATTTTTTTCTGGGTTGTATATTTGATCGGTCAATGATTAGATGCTTGAAAATTGAATACTTGGATATTGGGTTCTTATTGATTTTGTTTGCAGGTTTCGCTTGCTATTATTGTTATTGCGTTTCACTTTATGAGTATTGTTGTTTTCAGTTTTCCATTATTGAAATGATTGAGGCTAAATTAGTGTGGTGTTTCCAGTCAAAAACATAATTGTATCCTGCAAGTAGTTTCACAGTTGTTTACAAGTTATCTACTCATCGGATGATGGCTCTTTCATGGAATTGTTTAGTTGGTTTTCTAGATTTTTGGATTATGCAGACGATTCTTAATATCTGTAAAACAGTAAGCTTAGAAGTAATGTGGGGAAATTCCTCTTAGAGATCTGTAAAACAATAAGCTTAGAATTTTCGCATGATCTCATCAATATTAGACAACTTTGATTGGGACCTTTGAGGAATGTGCGGTTGAAATGGCACATCTCAAAGGTAAATTTTTTTTTTTTGGGGATGAAATTGCACTTTCATTTCCCCAAGGAGATGAGAGACAAAGCTAGGTTTTTTGACAGCTCCTGCAGTTTATGTTGCTGTTTTTAAAGAAAATCTGACACTGCCCAATCGCCATTTCCGTGTATCATCTTAGCCAAAGTAAATATGCAAAAGGAAAGTTTTTATCTGCAAATATGAAAGTTTAGAACATTGATTTTTGAAAAATGAAATCTTTAAGCAAAGGCCTCCCATCTGGTTTCTTTTGACAGCTCTCTGGCTCTCGCCCTAGAGCGCCTACTAACTCCAATATGTAATCTACTCTAAAACGTCTTTTAGCTCATTTGTTTTGTGCGCGAGTCTTCAAGGTCTTTACTCTGCAAAGTTTAAGTTCTTTACCTTTCCATAGCAGTTTAAGTTTGATTACATTTGGCGGTTTGCTTTGGCTCTTGCTTTTGTCTAAAATGTCGTTATTAACGATTGTAACTAAAGGTTCTCATAATTAATATAATATCGGATATGATGGAAGAAGTTCAAAGTGAAACAATTTGAATTGTTTTGGATTACAAATATACTTCATTTCAAATTCATTGATATCACGTAGAGCCTATGAGATGGCTCGACAGTTAGTTTATTGTTTGAATGCCTTTCTGCCTCAAAATGGAATATTTTCTCAAACTAAGGGGCAGAAAAAAGAGTTGCATTCTTGCCATAAATGCATTTTGGATTGTAGGACTCTTTGCTTTATGGTTAGTTAGGATATTTCTGCTCAGGTTTGTGATCACCTTTGAATTATGTTATCAATTGTTTTGAACCAAAGAACATGCACAGATATAGTTTGCATAAAATCTGACACAAAAACTATTGTATTATACTTTGGTTTGCATGATTGTATACATCATTTCAAGGACTAGACATATATTAAACAGCACCAACAATCTATATTAGTTGCTAGATAAGACTGAACCATATTTCAAACTAAGAATCTATTAAAGGGATGCAAGTCTGGTTTTTTTTTTTTCCTTCTTTTCAGAGTTATTTACTTTCAATTTGTGAAATTTGATGCTTCTCTTTTTTAATTTCTCCTTCTTATGGAATTCAAAATTCAATATATCTGTATGAACTTGAGTCAGAATAGGAAGATCATATTACTGTACCAAAACTTACAAACTCTGCCTACATTTTGTACCTTCTGCTAATGATTATTACTGGGATTTTAGTTTGCTTCTTAATGTCATTCTAAAAGGTCAACTATAGTACTCAGCTTTTAAAATCTGATTTGAGTATGTCCTACACTACAGTTCACAAATCAAAATGAGAAAAAAAAGTTAATATGTACGTATCTTATACTCTGTAATTATTATTTTGTCTCAGGGAGCGTAAACTTCACCATGAGTGCTGCAATATAGAACACCAAATTTGAGGTAATCCCTTTTTCTCCATTATCCAATTCATTATTCCAACTAAAGTACTACTCTTTTTGCTCTATGTTTTATGAGAAGTTGCTAGAGATTAAAGAGGTGGCTTATTAATTGGTGTAAAATTTGCAATAGTTGGTTCACCAAAAGTATTCTGACCTTCTGCATTTCTTTGTTCTTCTTTTTTCCCTTTTTTGTTCTTGCTATATAAATTTTACATAAACTTTGTGTTCAGATTAAAATCTGATTTGAGTATGGATGTTGTGCTTCTTTTTATAACTGTTACAGGTTCTGATCTGATCTCTGACCAATCCTGTGGCAAATCTTTTAAGAAAGGAACAGGAATTTGCTGCTGAGTAATATGACTTACAAGTCAGAAACTCAAACCCCTTTACGACTAAAAGGGATTCTTAACTAATGTAAACTGATGTGAATCAGCTTTAATGAATGATAATTAATCGAACCAAAGCTCTAGAGTAACGGCCAAGCTGGTTATCTTTGGATGCTACATTTTTATGAGATTGGATATTTCAATGAGATATTTATACTCTTTAATTATTATTTTGTCTCAGGAAGCGTAAATTTCACTGTGCATACTTCTTTTTTCTTTTTTTTTTTTCCCTTTTTATTCTCGCTATATAAACTTTGTGTTCAGATTAATTTTATTAGTTTATTTGTTTCTGTTTTGCAGGTTCTATGCAAAAAAGTGTTGCTGTCGTAAACAAAATCAAATTTGTAAATTTCTTGATTAGTTTACATAAACATTCTGCAATGTTATAAGATCAACCATATTATCATGTACAAAAGCAATTCCTCTTTTAAACAACTGTATTCCCGCAGCAAAGCTCGGGTATACTGTCTAGTTTAATAACATATACTAAAGCTCAATCTACTGTTATACTGTTCATACTGTTGACAACTGTTCATAAGCGTGCGTAATGACTGTCTTGCTCTTTTCTTTCCATCAATTACGGGCTGCCACTGTGAGTGTTGGTTAAGAGGACGGTCTCGACTTGGTTTTGAGAGAGGTTTACTGTGGTTTTCATGCGAAAGAAGGGACTGGCTTTAGCTTTTCCGAATCTTCGATCTGTTAAGGTAATCATGAATCATCTGCTCTTCCGTTTTCAAATCTTCTCTCACAGATTTGATATAGAATTTGGAATTTTAATTGTTTGACTTGATGTGAGATTTGCAAATAATTGATTTGATATAGGATTGGTGTTTTGTTGTTGGATCATAGCGTTACCATCTATCGGCCCATAAAAGGTGATCCTCGGTGACTTTCTCTCCTTCGTAATCTGGTCTGCGAATCATTGATTATTGATTCATTGTTTTGTTGTTTTATCTTTGATGGTCGGGTTGGACTGAAAGTGAGTGAGAGAGAAAGATCAATCTCTTTCGAATCAGATTGGGCTTTGTGGAAAACAGAAGAAGGCTTGCTGTTCTTTAGTTTATTCTTCTGAGGTATAGTCGGTAGACTTGGAATTGTTCTTATTCAGATTTGTTTTCTTTCTTTCTTTCTGCTCATTATCTCCTCTAATGTCAAGTGAGAGGGTTGGACTCTATTCAATCTTTAGCATCAGAGCTTTTTCCAATCTTCAATCTATTGATAAAAGGTAGTCATGAATCATCTGTTCGCGGATTTTTTTTTCAATTCGATCTCTATATGTGAGCTGGATTTTACTCACTACAATTAAACCAACCGTGCTTGGGCTTTGAAGATAATCATGTTAGACCAACTAGGTGAGGGGTTTTGTACTATGATCAAGATAATCGTGTCTATTTTTCTTTTAATCTCTTAAATTTTCTTCGGTTTCTCTTTTCCTATATTCAGATTGTGAGGTGTTCTGTTTCCAAGAATGAGTTTTTAACATTGTATTTATGAGATGATCTACTGTTATTGCTAATGTTAATGGTTAATTGAGTTTCTAAATTTATTGTTCAAATGAGATGCGATACTCTACTGTTTTATGTCTATTTGTCACATTGAACTATTTAAGGTAGAGTTTTATGTCTGCAGTCTTTGATTTCATTCAAAATCTTAAATTTTCACCATAAAGTAGAGTAAAGTTCACAGCTCATACTGTTTCGGTAGGTTTTTGAATGTGAGAAGTTAATGAATCATATGTAGTTATATATAGCTTCATTAAGCAACTATCCTGCTGACAGGACCCGCCCCGAATTTCACTCTGAAAATCCGAGGTGGCCCTGTGGGGCCCACCTTAGGGATAACTCTACCAAAAATTCGGCAGAGTCACCTCTAAAATGGACTACCCAAAAACCTGTAAAGCACACAAAAACACTTCAAGCAAACCAACCTTATACTCCTGGAGCCACCCTGCTCCCAATTACCAACAACTCTACTTTCACAAAACACAAAACACAAAACTCAACAATACTAATCCCAAAGTTTATCAGAGCAATACTACTATATACAGGGATATAAAAGAAGAGTACAGGATCAAGGGATCCTACACTGCGGAAGTAGTGACAACTATGCCTCAAATGTCATGTACTCCCGACCTCCACTAATTCGCCTGCAAAATGGGCATTAGAAACCGAAAGGCCCAGGGGAAAGTAGAAGAAAAACGTTAGCGTGAGTGGACAAAAATAAACAATTTAAAAGAAAAAAAAAATTCATACTGTCCCACATTTATTTCATTAAAAACCTCGATGCATGCACAAATGGTAAAACACATTTAGCTTTAAATCCAAGGATTTAAAAACGATAAACTAACTAGCCTCGCTAGGCACAACACTCGAAAAACTATATCGTAAAACCGAAATCTCGTTTCTCAAGAAGATAAGACCAGCCCCGCTAGCTACAGTGAAAATCGGACTAGCCCTGCTAGTCAAGCAACGATAAAATATGGGGAAAAAGTTTCGCCATACGAAAGAAGGGAGCCTCCCAGGCTCGGGTCGGAGTGTCCAACACTTTGGAGCATCTCATGCTCTGCTCTTACTCACCCACGAACACATAGTAAGCAGGGAGGAGTACTAATAGGCTAGCTAGCAATAAATATGACGACCCAGGTATGGTGGGTTAAAATCATACGAAAATCAAAAATTAGTAAGGCTTCCCCATAAGTCCCGCGAATAAAGAAAACACTGGTACGATTCCCAACCGTACCCGGAAACTCTCGTAGAAAGTCACATAAATCGACAGCGTGTCCCACACGCTAAAAGAATAATTAGATCGTCAACAAGGCATTCCAAATGCCAAAACCGAAAGTCGATAAATAAATAGGAAATAACTTCATTGAAATCCCATTTCGAAAACCTTTCCAAAATCTCAAAACAACGAATAGAAATATACTTAATTCCGGAAATCACCTCGGAAAATTAATTCGTCGAAATTCAACATAAATTATAAATTCAAATCCGAGCATAACAAATTACTATCCGAAATTCACAATCGGTATAAAATATAATTTCTTCATGAAAATCATTATTGAAAGCAAATCTACGAGATAAATAGAAATCAAATTCCGAATTCAAATCATATGCTCGAAATGTAATATGATAATAAAGTAAAGCATTAATTCAAGAAAAACATTTGCATGCATCCATTTTTAAAAGCAAAGGTCCACTCACAGTACTATTGGGCGACCACGCAAACGAGTTCCTTCATGTAACCGTAGCTCGCGGCATTGCCCTGTACACAATTATATTTCCGTAAACGGCAATCCGATAAAATAATTACGAACCTAAACGAAACCTGAAAATCCCTATCTCCATTACTTCTCAAATTCAACCCAAA
This sequence comes from Rosa lucieae, assembly GCA_024704745.1. Taxonomy (NCBI): domain Eukaryota; kingdom Viridiplantae; phylum Streptophyta; class Magnoliopsida; order Rosales; family Rosaceae; genus Rosa; species Rosa lucieae. Next base: position 47,447,041 of record CM045496.1, read on the forward strand.
TCTCTCCCACAACACCAATTCCTCAATTAACATATTCCACAACGAAAACGAGGGAAATCCGACAGCCGGATTTCCAACAATTCAATCACAAAACTTCAAACTTCGAAAATTCACAAAAAATTCCAAACTCCGCCATAAATCACCAAACTTCACATACAAGCTCTACAACATATATACAATTTAATGATCTAAAAACCGGAATTATAACACTGCCCTACACGCCTCCACGCGCCACCGGCAACCACTTCCGATGGCCACCAAAATTTGGCAGCACCATCTACTCAACAAACCCAACCTCTTTCTCAACTACAACAAGTTCCAATTTTACCTGGAAGAGCTCCAATTTGGCCGGTGAAAAATTTCCAGAAAATTCAAGAACCCCTAGGATTTAAAATTTCTTCGATTCGACCTCCACACTGCAAATCGTGGCTCAAGGCTAGGGGGGAAATGATCCTTGGCAAAAACCGCACTATCGACGCTGGTTTGGTGGCCGGAATAGGAAGATATCGCCGAAAATAACAAACTGCTACAGTAATCTTCTTGGCTTGAATTCGAGCTTCTCCGGCCAAATCACGACGACCCACGACCACAGGCGTATAGGAGAGGAAGAGAGGAGTCGACCGTCACCCTGGGCTCGCCGATTGGTGGCCGGACGACGGCAAAACGAAGGGGAGAAGGAGAGAGGCCGACACAGGGGAAAGAGGGAGAGGAAGAGAGAGAAAGTCGGGGTAGGTTTCCAGAAATGGAAATCTACCACAGTAACTTCCACATTTTAAGGCATAACTTTGGCATATAAATTCCGATTTTTACGTACCACATATGCACGCGCTCGGTTTAACGTCATCTATAACTTCCATGAAGAATATTTTCTCAAATTTTGACCCGAACAAAAAGTCAACTTTTAGGGCCATTAAAAGTATCGAAACAACGTAAAAAGTGAAAGTAGTTGTCGTTTACCGTCCAAATGACTAGTAAACAGGTGAATTTAGGTTCGGGACGTTACACCTGTTGAATTGCACAGTATTCATTGTTTTCTACTAAATATACTACAAGTTGTCAATTTAAGTTTTGATGAATTTAGAGATTAGAGGAGATAAATTGTTATATGTCTTTGTTGAAATTGTGATACAAGTTTTGTATTGCTTTTGTATATATCTAGAAGGAATTTGTCAACCCTTGAAGCTTAAAAATTTGTTGTATTGCTGTTTCCTCTGAGAATGGGTAAGGAGCTTCTCCTCCTTGCTCTTGCTTCTAGCTTTGTAATGAAAGCCAAGTACTGAGAGTGTTTCTATTGCATGTGACAAGAATATTGGCTAGAGCTTTCCGTTAGTGTGCATCCAACTTCAAAATCTCTGTCATTTCATGGGTGAGGCCAGATTCTCTTTGCCACCCAATTCAACTGTGAATTGACAAACTTTTTGAAGTGGCAAATAAAACCTTCTATCATTCATTTAAATCTCATTGCAGCTAGTTGTGTGACAGAGAGTCCTGTAAAGTGGAGTTTTCTTTATATTTGCTGTTTGACAGAACAAGAACATGAAACTCTGATGTGTGACAAAAATAGGAATTAAGTAATCAAGTTAACAAATTTGATATTGAAAAACAATTGCACAGCTAAAGAGAGAAGAACCAATGTGATGTTGATTTCATTCGATAGAAATTGATTTACAAAGTAGTGTGTATATAACTCATTAACTGGTTTAAGAATGAAAAAAATATACATTAGATACATGAAGGAGTAAAAAATTAAAATAAACTATCTAAGAAGTGGTATTCCTAGCTCCTGTAACCAGATTATCAAAGAAGTGGTACTCCTGTAACCAAATTGAAGTTGTTGTCCTCGTCCCAAGTTGGGGTTTGTCCAAGTAATTCATCCATAGTAAATAAATCACGCCCATCATCAACAAACAGCTCTAGATAAATCTCAGGATAATAACAATCTTGATCATCAACAAATGGATAGGGCAACACTAGTTGCAGCAGTCCATGATCTTGGTCCAACTTATAATTGGTGTCTTGCACTTTCATCTGATCAACAGTACTGCTGCCTTCTTGTTCCTGATGACAACTCTCTTCCTTTTTCTGCTTTTTCGATTTAGGCTTTCTGGGTTGATCCACAATGGTCTTTCTCTTTTTATCATTAACTACTCTGGTATTTTCAACAACATTGCTCCCATGAGCATTCATAGCATAATGAAACTTACCATAGGGTGAACAGGAGCGCCAATAAATCTGGTTGGATTGTGAGAGTAAGTTCTCTTACCGTTCCACGTACATCATCTCCTTTCTATTAGGGAAGACACAATTAATTAGGGCAATAATAGTTATGAGGGGTGATAGACATCATCCTATGAGTTTCTTCCACATAGGTGGAACAAGGCGGTCAAACACGAGAATAGAGATGGATGTGGCAAAAAGGTTGAGGACTAGGAATGAAGCAACATGGACTTGATGTGTAGACTAAGGTGTCTATCCACGGTTAGGGTTTGGAGTATAATAAGGTGGTGTTTGTTACATGGGATTTGACGGGATTGGACAAGGATATCTAGTTTAATCCTAGTTATTCCATGTTTGGCAGCAAGGAGGACTCTTTTTAATGAGACTCCACAGTCCCAAAGACACCCCCAACACCTTCTACCACAAACCCACCAAAAACCATGAGATTGTGGAAGCCACTCGTACTCGATCTACTCTTCCTTTCTGTTCGTCGTTCTCTCATCATTCTCAACCTGCAATTCAACCCCGTCCATCTATCACTTCATTCCCACACTCCTATGGAGGCGTCGTTACTCGCGACCCAACCAAATACAGCTCCCACACAGACTGGGTGATGGAAAACCTCATAAAAGATCCCAAAATTGAGCCATCAGCAGTGCGAGGTTCTCAGTCACCGATTGACTTCTTCAAGTACCGTCGTCGTCAACCCGAAACCACCGTACCCGACGGTGGCTGAAAACCTAGAAACCAATTCTTCCAAAACATAATCAAATTCGAAAATCAGTGATTAATGCTCTCTGGGCCACCCAAAGATTGAAGCTTTTGCATCGATGTGTCATTCAACAGTGATTAATATGCTTTTGAGGGATGAAATTTTCTAGAGGACTTTGGAGGAGTACAGAGATTACGAGATTCAAATTGGGATGCATTTTCTGTGCTGATAAATGAGTATTATAAGCTGGCATTGCCATGTAAGGTGTTTGGGGTTGCTGAGTGAACTTTGAAAACAGAGAAAAGTTTTCCTCTTCAGTTTCAAGATGTTGTTCTTAAATAAATAGAACTTGGCCTAATTTGAAATATTTGGTTATAATGGCATTACTGAGCATTGGAATCTCAATTGACAATGCCAAAAATTCAAACTTTACAAGCTATGTTCTGTGTGCTGTAACTTTCAGCAATTTAGTGTGGAATGAATGTTACTAGTTCTTGGGATTTTTCATTTTAAGAAGAGTTTATAGATGGATTTGTGATTGCATTGTTTGATTGTTACATTTCCACAGGTCTAGTAGGTAATATGGAGCCGTTTTCTCTGCACTTAGAATTGAAGGTTGGAGCTTTGATGAGTTTCTCTGATAAAACAAGGCAATACAGCAGCCTTTGTGTCCCACGTAGCAACAAATATGAATCATGGCTTAGTATAGCATAGCCCAGGTTGTAGGAGTCCAGGACTATTATAAAAAATAAGGAGGGGTATGACAGTCCTGCGAAACAAACAGTACCTAAGGGTGCTAAAAATGTCTATTGGAGTTCTTAAGAAGATGCCAATAGACCATAGTGGCATGATCTTGATTAGGGTCTTGAGGCCTTCCATTTCTTTTACGGTGCATAACCTCCAAGAATTTCCATATGCGTTCAGATTGCTTTTTTTTTTTTTTTTTTTAGTTTTTAAAGCTACACGGTTCAAGAATCTACTCTTACAATGTGCATGCATCAAAATCTTCATAATTAGTAGAATTGAATAATGAGTATTTTCTTTATTTCCTAGGCCTTACCTGTCATATACCACGGATGCGTGGTTACTCCTATGCACGTAGACACTATCAATGTACAGCTAGGTAGAAATTCAATATGAATTAAATTCCTATTTAGTTGGAATACTAGGCAAAAAGCCCGCGCGGTGCTGCAGGTATGCTATAGATATCGTTGAATTTACATCGAAGCTATAGTATACCAGATTCCAAATCTGGTATCTTAGCCATATGTCAAAGACTATACATGCTAACCAACAATCTAGTGCCTTTTCCAGAATCTAAATCTAGTATTTTAGCTAGATTTTCAAAAACACATGCTAACCAAGTAGTTGTTTATGTACATTGTGCAAAAAATGGTTAGGCTTGGCCAAAACATGTGAAGGCTGGTAACTATTAACATTAAGTCTTCAGCTGAGTCTTCAACTGTTCATTAAAAAAGGATTAATGACTTTGAATACTTTTTTGATATGAGGCTTGGCCAATTTTACTTGTCCCAGCTTGCAACTCACATCCAAGTAAATTATTCATGCACCCATTATCAACTGCACCTTGTAACATTAACTACTTCCTCTTGTCTGATTTTAGCTGCGATTCTCCTACTACATACGGCAAACAATTTCACAGTAAGAATTTGATATGAATGAGAAATTCAAAACATATTTGGACCAGCACTATTAAAACACAAAACAAAAAGCGATCACCTTGAATACTGCTATGAACAGAACCTTCTAACATTAATCGCCTTCTCTTGTCAGATTTTGATCCTGATGCTTGTTTGTCAAGTGGATTAGCAGCGACGTCATAAAATGAATAGATGCTGCCACTATCAGCACAGAAGACCCATCTCTGCAGGCCCCGCAACCACACACGCCATCGAAAGGGATCCATGGCCACCGTTGATCCCAGAAGCCAGCAGCATGAATCGATGACCGGACCGGTGAAGCACACTCACCCATCACACTATCCCAGCCGAACCAACTGACGGAACCCGAGCCAAAACCTTCCGACAATCCCATGGGCATTAGATCTCCCGTCCGGCAGCAAAACCATGATGACGGTGTGGTCGAAGGCTAGCCCCTACATCCGGGTGCTGGCGGACGAGAACGGGATTGCAAACTAAGGGTCTTAGGTTTTTTTTTTTTTATCACAACTTAAGCTTATGTTCATATATGAATGCTTTAATGAGTATGCAGTGAAATCAGAAAATGAAAATAGATAAGGAAAATAATAAGAAATACAATCTTGTTTAAGGATATCTCTATTTGTGTTTGGCCCAAACTCTGGGTTACTTGACCTAGTGGTAATAGGGTTTAATTAGAAGAATCTAGAGATTATCTTTCCTTGTATGATTCAGACTCTATGCATTGTAATCCTATATATAAAGAGACCCCTATTATCAATGAGAATACACAGCAAATTTCTCTCAGTTTCTCATTCCCTATAACACGTTATTAGCACGAAGCCCTAACCATGAAACTTAAATTCGTAGCCTTTAAACCCCAGGTACCACCGCCGCCCACCTTGAAGATCTCAACTCCAGGAGTCCAGAACTGGCTGAAAAAGACCCAAACCGACCGCCAGAAGTGGTAGTTTTTCCTCCAACCGGTTCAAAGCTTTAACCTTCGAATCTGACATTCATACTCCACCAACAGAAGCACTTTGACCCCATATACACGGAACCTAAATTTTTTTTCCCGGAAGCGCTGCACCTCCGAACCGCCGCCAACACCTTCAGCCCCTGCATCTGCTAGCCCTGTGCAGCCTCAGCCCAGAAGCTCGGCCCAAGTCTCCCTCAGCCCAGAAACAGAAAGAAACCCTAGGCCCAGTTGCACAAGGGATCGGCCCAAAGAACACTGACGTCAGCAGCGGACCCAGCCCACATCAGCATACAGTCAACCTGCCACGTCAGCATACAGTCAACCTGCCATGTCAGCACCCGTGGTCAACTCCGGTCAATGACCGGTCAACATTTTTTCAGCCAACTTTTCGGTCAAGATTTCCGGCAATTTTTCAAGGTAAACTTTTCTAAAAGTTCCCTTTTTTTTGAAGTTTTTATTACTTTTCTCTTCTTTTTATCGGGGACTTCCAACATCCTTTCTTCTGCCCCCCTTTCTTCTTTCAATGGGAGACCAATAGCCGAACTGTGGGGGTTCGTGCTCACTCCAAGCTTGGAGCTTGTAGAGTCCTCCAAACTTAGAGTTTGTTGAGAAGAAAAACGATCGACCACATACATCATTGTTTTGATCTAATCCAAAACCCCTTTTGGAATCAGATTTTTTTTGGAAGCGACTACGCTCAGAAAATCCCTAATTTCTTGGAAGCGACTACGCTCAGAAATTTAATAGTTTTTCGTGGTAGCCTTGGAAGCGACTACGCTCAGAAATTTCTTGGAAGCGACTACGCTCAGAACTAACCCTAATCTTGTGTTGTTTTTCAGGATGAGTTACCTGAACAAGTTGAACTTTGTTCCACTAGAGACAACTGGCGCGGGATACCATAGGTGGGTCCGAGATGTGCGCCAACATCTTAAGGCTGATGGACTTCTGGAAGCCATCCAAGAGCCTAGTCAGAACGTGCTCTCCATTGAGCAAGCTACTGCTTTTGAAGCGATTCAAGCTAAAGCCATCATTCTCATGACAAGGCACATGAATGACGCGTTCCAAAGTGAATATCTCAATGAGGAAGACCCAGGAAAGCTGTGGGTAGAACTTGAGCATCGATGTGGCAACGTTCGTGACTCCATGCTTCCTGATTTAGAAGTGCGATGACATAGCCTCCGCTTTTGTGATTTCAAGTCTGTGCTTGATTATAACTCGGAAGCTCTTTGTATCAAGTCTTTGATGGAGTTTTGTGGCCAAGCCATAACTGATACGATGTTGATCGAGGAGACTCTCTCTACCTTCCCCGTCTCTGCCTTGATAATTTCAAAGAATTATCGGATTGATGTGAAAGCAGGACGTATCACAAGGTTTCATGAGCTTATTGGCGCCATGAACGTAGCTGAAAAGCATGACAACATACTTGTGAAAAACTAAAACGCTAGACCCGTGGGAACCAAGCCTATTCCAGAGTCTAACTATAGTCGCGCCCCAAGGGAGGACGTAAGGAGCAAAACCCTAAGAGTAGGGACAATTCTGGACGTTCTGGTCCATATTCTCGCCCTAAAGAGGAAGGAAATTGTCAAGAGAGGCGTGCACGGAACCGTGGAGGTCAACGTGTGAAGAGAGAGAGAGAGGCGAAGTCTCCGGCTATGGTGGTGATGCCACCAAGAATAATAGTCATCCAAATCATGCACCAAAAGCATCTCAATCAAGGGTGCCTGACCATAAAGATGTTTGTCTTCGATGTGGATCAAGTGGACATTGGGGAAAGAAGTGTACTGCATCCCATAACGTTGCAAGCGCATACAAAATGTATCGTGACGCAAGGGAGGCAAATTACATGGAACAAGAAGATCAAGATGGAAATCTCGATCTAAGGGTGGAAGATTATAAGGATCAAGACCCAGAAACTGGCGATTTTGATTAAGTCTTTTTATTTTCCAAGAGATGTAGCCAATTGCAATATTACTTTTGTAGTAGATGCCAATGATAATAGTCTTTCTTCAAAGTAGGCGTACTCAATGTAAATGTGATGTCTATGAAGGTTTTGAGATAAGTGGTACTTAAGCGAGCTTTGCTCCACCAACATCTCTCTACTCACCTGGTCACATTTACATTGGAATTACCAAAAGGAGTTAGATGACTACCATTGTTTTGCATTAACTAGTTTATTGGATTAGATTTTCTTTGGTTAAAGAAACGATGATGTAATTCCGTTTGGTTTATTAATAAAAGTTGAGTTCTTTTCTTTATGACTCCTTTTTAATTACGAGCTTTTCTTTTAGGAATGGATGAACTTCAATGTCTTGCGGATAGTGCGACTACGCACACCATTCTATGACATAGGCAATTATTCTTAGAGATGTTGCCTACATATTCCTCTGTGACTACGATGGCTGGGCCATCAAGTTTAGTTCAAGGACATGGAATGGCCAAATTCCTTTTGCCCAATGGCACCTTGATTAAAGTCACTGAAGCTCTCTACGCTCCTAAGGCAAATCGAACCTTATTAAGGTTTAAAGATATAAGAGCCAACGGATTCCATGCAGAAACGCATAGTAAAAACGGAATAGAATTCCTTTGCATTACCTCTAATGATTGCGGACGAAAGTGCATCTTAGAGAAGCTTATGTGTCAATCTAGTGGACTTTATGTCACTACAATTCGACCAATTGAATCCAATAATGTCATAAGAGAAGATCTGTTGGATTCAGACACATATTGGCTTTAGCATGATCGACTAGGACATCCTGATCATGATATGATGCTCCGTATACTTAAGACTTCACACGGGCATCCTTTCTTCAAAGTGAGAAGAAGCAAGAATCAAAAATTGATTCAAGGACTTAGCAAGACCGCAAAAATTTCAGCTTCTGGCGCTGCTGCTGTCTTGGGCCGCCGAAAGGCTGCCCCTGTCCCTAGTGATGACACCATAAATGGCGCCAACCATGAGCATGACGCCATGGTTGCTCTTCCTAGTGGCCATGACGCCACACAAACTTATTTCCATGGCCCTAACTCCATAATGGGAGATGTAGTCACACACTTTGCTTCTAATAGCGCTACAGACGCTCCGGCCCAACCAAAATCCTCATTGGTTGCTTCTAAGGCCCCTCGCTCATTTTTCAAAGCTTGTTGCTTCGGGAAATTAGGAACGAGACCGTCCTATGCAAAGGATCCTAAAATACTCATTCCGTTCTTACAGAGAATCCAAGGAGATATCTGTGGACCAATTCAACCATCATGTAGACCTTTTTAATACTTTATGGTATTGGTTGATGCGTTGACACGCAGGTCACATGTCGCGATGTTGTCCACTCGAAATGCTGCTTATGCTAAACTCCTCGCCCAGATTATCCGTCTACGGGCTCACTACCCTGACCATTCTATTAAGTCAATTCGACTTGATAATGCTGGGGAGTTTACATCGAAAACGTTCGATGACTATTGCATGTCACTGGGATTGATGTAGAACATCCAGTTCCCCATGTTCATAACCAAAATGGTCTTGCAGAAGCCGCTATCAAACGACTACAGATGATAGCACAGACATTGGTTATGTGCACCAATCTCCCTGTTTCTGCTTGGGGATATGCAATATTGCATGCAGCGACACTAATTCATCTACGACCCACTGCAACCCAATCTTACTCTATGTTACAGCTAGTGACTGGGTATGAGCCTGATATCTCGCATTTATGCATTTTTGGGTGTGCTATCTATGTGCCTATTACGCAACTACAGCGTACTAAGATGGGTCCACAAAGACGAATGTGCATCTATGTTGGCTATGAATCTCCAACCATTGTCAGCTATCTTGAACCCTTGACAGGCGATCTCTGTACCTCTAGATTTGTGGATTGTCATTTTGATGAGACAGTCTTCCCATCGTTAGGGGGAGATAAGAACACAGATGTTCAACAAGAACGACAGGAACTGTTGTGGTCTGTCCCCACTATGTCTCATCTCGAACCCCATACCACACAGTCCGAACTTAAAGTGCGAAGAATAATCGAGCTCCAGAACGTAGCAGACACTCTGCCTGATGCGTTTTCTGTTGTTGCCAAAGTGATGAGATCACATATACCTGCTGCAAACGTGCCTGCAAGGATTGATGTCCCAAATACTGGACATCACGCCACTCCTGTGACATCAGGAGATGGCGCCAATGCCCAGCATGGCAATGATGTGGCATCTATGGCCACAGGTCTCGCAAGGAAGCGAGGTAGACCAATTGGTTCAAATGATACTCGCCCTAGAAAGAAAGCGAATGAGGCACAAACAAATCCTTTGATCATTGATACTCAAAATCCGTCCCATGAGAATGTTCCGGATTACGGTTATGCCCAATAGACATCATTAAGGGATGCCTCAATGTCAGAACCTATCCATGAGAACGTAGAGATCTCTGTAAATTGCACTAGTGTACACGGGACGTGGGAAAGAAACTCCATCATCATTGATGATGTATTCGCGTATTCAGTGGCGTGTGAGATTATTGAGACCGATGACATCGAACCACGCTCTGTTGATGAATGCCAACATAGAGCTGATTGGCCAAAATGGAAACATGTGATCTAGGCAGAACTTGATTCTCTAGCGAAAAGAAATGTATTTGGCAAAGTTGTACCAATACCGCCCAACACCAAACCAGTTGGTCACAAATGGGTATTCGTTAGAAAGCGTAATGAGAAAAACGAGATTGTAAGATACAAAGCTCGCATTGTCACGCAAGGCTTCTCACAAGGCCCTGGAATAGACTACGAGGAGAACTATTCTCCAGTAATGGACGTCATTACGTTCAGCTACCTTGTCAGTTTGGTAGTTTCCCAAAAACTGAACATGCAGCTTATGGATGTGGTTACTGCGTATCTATATGGGGATCTAGATACGAAAATATACATGAAGATTCCAGATGGAATTTAGTTACCCAAATCAAGTGACTCTAAAACACGGAGTGCGTTTGCGATTAGATTGAAACGCTCACTATATGGATTGAAACAATCCGGACGGGTGTGGTATAACCGTCTAAGTGACTACTTGATTGGAAAGGGATATGTCAACAATGAACGATGCCCATGTGTGTTTATAAAAAGGACAAGTTCCGGATTTGCAATAGTAGCGGTTTATGTTGATGACATGAACATAATTGGCACCCTTAATGATTTAAGGGAAACCGCTGAACACTTGAAATCCGAGTTTGAGATGAAAGATCTTAGGAAAACACGGTTTTGCCTTGGTTTAGAACTTGAGCACTGTAGAGATGGTATCCTGATTCATCAATCATCTTAAACCCAAAAGATGCTTAGGCGTTTCAACACTGACAAGATTAAGCCTTCAAGCACTCCAATGGTCGTCCGTAGTCTTTATCCAAAGAAGGATCCATTCCGTCCAAAAGATGACGACGAAGAAGTGCTAGAGGTAGAAGTGCCCTATCTAAGTGCAATAGGCACATTATTGTACTTAGCACAATGCACAAGACTGGATATCTCATTCGCTGTGAACTTGCTAGCTAGATATAGCTCTACGCCAACACGACGTCATTGGACTGGTGTTAAAGATATCTTTCGATACCCAAGTGGTACGATCTATATGAGCTTGTTCTATCCCTACAGAGAGAGATAGATTCAGACCCATCTAGTGTCAGGGACACCACATATGGTGGACCGCGTTCCCTCTCCCCACCCCAAAACAATGTAAGTGTTTTGGAAGGTTTTGCTGATGCTGGGTACCTCTCTGACCCACACAAAGGTTTCTCCCAAACTGGTTATGTTTTCACCATGGGAAAGACCGCGATATCTTGGAGGTCTACAAAGCAGACCTTAGTCGCTACCTCTTCGAATCATGCAGAGATTATTGCTCTTCACGAAGCAGTTCGTGAATGTATATGGCTTAGATCCATAGTTACGCATGTTCGAAGCAATTGTGGTTTGAAGTTTACCACAGATGAGCCAACGAGCATTTATGAGGATAATGCTACTTGCATTGAACAAATGAAGCAAGGCTACATCAAAGGCGACAACACTAAGCACATATCGCCCAAATTCTTCTATAATCAGCAACAACAGAAGCTCCTCAAGATCAAAGTGAACCAGGTTCGATCTGAGGACAATAAGGCAGACTTGTTTACTAAGTCATTGCCCAAATCCACGTTCGAGAAACATGTGGCAAGAATTGGCTTGCGGAAATTATCTGAACTCCCATGATCGTAGTCATTAAGGGGAGGCACAGACATCAGGGGGAGATGTCTACATGTTCGTCTCGAACTGTGAAGGGTGTGTTGTGCTTTTTTCCCCCTTCCACCGAGGTTATTTTTGTCCTATTGGGTTTTTGTTACTCGGCAAGGTTTTTAACGAGGCAACGAGAGAAGCACCGCGTTTGGACAACACAAGGGGGAGTGTTTAAGGATATCTCTATTTGTGTTTAGCCCAAGCTCTGGGTTACTTGACCTAGTGGTAATAGGGTTTAATTAGAAGAATCTAGAGATTATCTTTCCTTGTATGATTCAGACTCTATGCATTGTAATCCTCTATATAAAGAGGCCCCTATTATTAATGAGAATACACATCATATTTCTCTCAGTTTCTGATTCCCTAAAACAAATCTAATATTATTGAATTGGAAAGTCTATATAAAATAAATATAATATTTTTTGGTATAATTATTGTCCTTAATAGTCATTTTATAGTAGGTTATATATGTAATTTAATAATTCATAATAGAGTGAGGTCAAGTGAACAGATTTGGAGGTCCCAATAGAAACTCTCAAATAAAATACTCTGACCATCTCCCACATTCCATTTAATGCCCTAGGAAATTAAGTCTCTAGCGTCTAGAATACCTTTTCAAGCTAAAGAATTCGAGGCCTTTTTCTGAAAAGTTAAAAAGTGATTATGCTTCAAATACTTTCTAGTAACTAATTGAACCCACCAATTATGAGGTTGAGTTAAGATTTTGTAGCCTAATTTGGCTAAAGCAGCTTTATTAAAATGACTAGGTAAATGTACCCCTAAACCACCTTTAGATTTGGGAAGACGAACTTGATTGCAATCATCATGACCTTGTGACTTACCCCAGAAGAACTGCCTGAACGCTTTATTAATTCTGCCAGAAAGACTACGAGGACATTTAAAACAAAAAAAGAATATGATTAGGCATTCCAGAAAGATTAGATTTAAGCAAGGTCAACTTACCTCCTCTAGAGAGAGTATGAGCTTTCCAACCTGCTAACTTTTTATGAATTTTAACTATAAGGTCGTTAAAGCTAAGGGGATCTTTCCAACAAACTATATTCTGAACTCCAAGGTATCGACCAATAGAAGGTTTATGTTGGATTCCGAGACAGCAAGCAATATCTCTTTTAATAGATGCAGAAATGTTATTAGAAAAGTAAATTGTGGACTTATGATAATTTATTTGTTGTCTTGATGCTTTAGAAAATATAGTTAAAGTATTTTTGGTAGCAGAATGAGAAGCTTTTGTGAAAATATGACAATCATCCGCAAACATAAGATTAGAAATTTTGAAACCATGAGTAGAAGTGAAAATGCCAACATGAGTTATAGACTTAGTAGTAAGATCATTGAGTTTCCTAATGAAGGGTTCCATAGCAAGAATAAATAAATAAGGTGAAAGAGGGTCTCCTTATCTAATTCCTCTATTAGGCTGAAAAAATCCCTGAGGACAACCATTAAGGAGAATGGAAAAAGAAATAGTATGTAAGCAATTTGTAATAAGACTAATCTGTTTTAGGGAAACAGAATTGAGAGAAATTTGATGTGTCGTCTCATTGATAATAGGGGCCTCTTTATATAGAGGATTACAATGCATAGAATCCAAATCATACAAGGAAAGTAATCATACATTGAATATGAATCTAGATCCTTCTAATGTAATCCTATTACCACTAGGTCAAGTAACCTAGAGTTTGGGCCAAACACAGAATAGAGATTTCCTTGAACACTCCCCCTTGTGTTGCCCAAACGCGGTGCTTCTCTTGTTGCCTCGTTAAAAACCTTGCCGAGTAACAAAAACCCAGTGGGATAAAAATAACCTCGGTCGAAGGGGAAAAAGAGTACAACACACCCTTCACATTTCAAGACCATACATGTAGACATTTCGCCTGGTGTCTGCATCTCCCCCTGATGACTACGGTCATGGGAGTTCGGATAACTTCCGCAAATGATGCTACCAACATGTTTCTAGAAAGTCGAATTTAGGCAATGACTTAGTGAATAAGTCTTCCACACTGTCCTCAGATTGAACCTAGTTCACTATGATCTTGAGGAGAGTTTGTTGTTGCTGATTATGCTTGGTGTTGTCGCTTTTGATGTAGCCTTGCTTCATTTGTTCAAAACAAGCAGCATTATCCTCATAAATGCTTGTAGGCTCATCTGTGGTAGACTTCAAACCACAATTATTCGAACATGCGTAATCATGGATCCAATCCATAAACATTCATGAACCATTTCGTGAAGAGCAATAATCTCTGCATGGTTCGAAGATATAGCGACTAAGGTATGTTCTGTAGATCTCGAGGATATCACCGTCTTTTCCCATAGTGAACACTTAACTAGTTTGGGAATGACCTTTGTATGGGTCAGAGAGATACCCAATATCAGCAAAACCTTCCAAAACACATGTCGCTTTGGGATGGGGATAGCGGACGCATGCCAGTGTTGGATGTGTTCCTGGTGTGTGATGGGTCCGAATCTATCGTCTCTCTGTAGGGATAGAACAAACCCATATCAATCGTACATCTCAAGTATCGAAAGATATCTTTTACATCAATCCAATGGCGTCGCGTTGGCGCAAAGCTATATCTAGCTAACAAGTTCACAACGTATGAGATGTCCGGTCTTATGCATGGAGCTAAGCACAATAATGCGCCTATTGTACTTATGTAGGACACTTCTGCCTCTAGCACATCTTCGTCATCATCCTTCGGACAAAGAGGTTCATTTTCAGGATTAAAACTACGGACGATCATGGGGGTGCTTGAAGGCTTGACCTTGTCAAAATGCTTAAGCATCTATCAACACGATGCTCAAGTTCCAAACCGAGACATAATCGTGTTCTCCCAAAATCTTTCATCTCGAAATCGGATTTCAAGTGTTCAGCGGTTTCCCTTAACTCTTGAAGGGCTTCCAATGAAGATCATGTCCAACATGAACCACGATATAATCCGAAACTTGTTATGAAAACGCGTGGGCATATCCCTTCCCAATCAAGTAGTCACTTTAGTGAGCGTTTCAACCTCTTTGTAAAACGCGCTCCGTGGTCTAGAGCCACTTGACTTGGGTAAATGAAGTTCACCGTGAACCTTCATGTATATTCCGTATCTAGATCCCCATAAAGATATGTAGTGACCACATTTGTAAGCTGCATGTTTAGTTATTTCGAAACTACCAAACTGACAAGGTAGTGGAGTGCAATGACATCCATTACGAGAGAACATGTCTCATCGTAGTCGATTCCAGGGTGTTTTGTGAGAATCCTTAGCCCATAAGGAGAGATTACTATCTCTTTTTCTCATCACGCTTCCTAACGAAGACCCATTAGTCAACATGTTTTGTGATAGGAGGTGTTGGCATCACCGGCTCGAAAACCTTTCTCTTCGTTAGAGAATCCATCTTAACTTGGCTCGCATCTTTCCATTTAGGCCAAATTTCTCTACGTTGGCATTCATTCACCAACGGAGCGTGGTTCGATATCATCTGATTCAACAAACTCATGTGCAACAAAATGCACAACTACATCATCAATTATGATGGAGTTTCTATCCCACGTCTCATGTACACTAGTGTAAGTTTCATAGAGCTCTATATTCTCAGGAATATGTTCTGACGTTGAGGCGTCCCCCAACGATAATCATAACCCGAAAGATTCTCATGAGACGGATTTTGAGTCTTGATGATCAAAGGATTAGGTTGTGCCAAAGTATCATTCGAACCCACGGGCCTCCCACGCATCCTAGCTGGGGCCATGACCTATAACGCCAGAGTGCCACTCTCCATGACCTCTGGGCATTGAATCTGAGTAAAGACCCTCTCCATTTTATTCAGCCAATTTTGAGCATCCAGAGCATGAGAGGAGCTATAAGCTCCATGCCTCTTCGCGGGCTCCATGGTAAAATCAGTTATGGAGCCTGGAAGCGCTGCAGTCAACTGCTGAACAATACTTCCCAAAGCTTCCGCTATTCCTCCAGGAGCATTCTCATCTCCTGGAATGGGAGGGGTCTCCCCACGAGTCCGGCGTCTAGGAGGCATAGCACCTGAGATTGAAAAAGAATTAGATGACTCACATCAAAGGTACTAAGACAACTACCTTATACACTTGAAGAACATACTAGCATCGAAGAGCACACGATGGGGATCCGCCGCGGTTGGGCCATCACTCGGAAGATACTAGACGTCCTCAAATATATAAAGTAGTATAATTGACAGGAAACGGAAAACCTAATGCTCTGATATCAACTGTCAGGACCCACCCCGGAATTACCCTCCTAACTCCAAGATGGACCTGCGGGGCCCACTTTTCGGGAAAATTTGACAGAACTTCCCCTAAAAGTGGACAACCCTAAACCTGTTGAAAACACTTCTAAGTATAATAAATTTCAATGCTTGAAGCCACCCTGCTTCCTAGCAACAATCCGCAAATTTCCAAGTATAAACACCGCACTACACAAACTTAACCACTCATATATATTACAACCCAGCAAATCAAATCTTTCAACTTCCTCCAATATTATACAACTCCCATACACTCATAATTATACAAATGTATAAATCCATCCTTTTAAGGTAATCAGAGCAATCTATAGAACACACTTGAAACATGATACATGAGGTAGGTTAATAAATAACCTACTGAGGATAGATGGCAAAGTTGGTGCTAGCCTCAACTCCTAAGCCGGTCAGCAACGCTGCGATCTGGCCAATTGAAACCAAAGGGCTCCAGGGAAAGTACATAAAAACGTTAGCGTGAGTGAACAAAATAAATAGGCACAACAGAAAAAAAAATTATACTTTCCTGCATTTATTCACTTAAAAACCGATGCATGCAACAATTAGAAAACACATTTAGCTTTAAATCTAAGAATCTCAAAACGGTAAACCGACTAGCCCCTCTAGTCACAAGATTCGAAAAACAAATATATTGTAAAATCGAAATATCGTTTCTCAAGAAGATAAGACCAGCCCCGCTGGCTATAATGAAAATCAGACTAGCCCCTCTAGTCAAGCAACGATAAAATATGGGGAAGAAATTTCACCATACGAAAGAAGGGAGCCTCCCAGGCTCGGGTCGGAGTGTCCCACACTCTGGAGCATCCCACACTCTGGAGCATCCCATGCTCTGCTCTTACTCACCCACGAACACATAGTAAGCAGGGAGGAGTACTAATAGGCTAGCTAGCAATAAAATATAGCGACCCAGGTATGGTGGGTAAAAACCATTCAAATCCAATAAATCTAAAAGGCTTCCCCATGTCCCACGAATAAAGAAAACACGGGTACGATTCCCAACCGTACCCAGAAATTCTCGTAAAAAGTCATATAAATCAATAGCGTGTCCCACACGCTACGAGAATAGATAGATTATCAATAAGGCATTCCCAATGCCAAAACCGAAAGTCGATAAATAAAAATGAAGATTTACTCCATCGAAACTCATTTCGAAAATAAAGTCTCAAATCGACGAGTATAAATATAATATAAATAGTATAAATCTGGAAATCACATCGGAAATTATAATTCGTCGAATAGAATTATAAATCACAACCGACTTCGGAAACAAATCACTATCAAAAGCAATTATATGGAATAAAGCGAAATCAATCTCCGAAAATAAATCATATGCTCGAAATGTAATATGACAATTAAATAGAGCATACTTTAATAAATAAATGCATGCATCATTTATTTGAAAACAAAAGTCCACTCACAGTGTACGGCTAAGCCTGCCGTCGATCCGAACCCTCCTCGAGGGAATCCTCCTCACGTCCTGTACAATATAACGTTCATAAACCTATAATTAATGGATGGAAAACTAAATTATGATAAATAAAACCAAACCCTAACATTGTCTTTATATGCCCAAAACCTCCCAATCTTCTTCAATAATGTCATTCCCTTAATATATGGGCTTTAGGGCAGAATCAAGGAAATCCGATGGATGGATTCCTCGTAATTCAATTAACAATTTCCACCCTTGAACAAACATCGAAATCCATACTCACTCTTCTCCAATTCTATCCCAAAGCTGCAATTATGAAACTAATTGTATAATTGACTATTTAGCTCAACAACAGAAGTTAAAGACCGGCCAAACACCGTCTCACGCGCCACCAACAGTGGCGGCGCGTGGCACCCACGTGCCGGTACCAACCTCCACAAACGGCTGCCAAATTCAATGTACAGCAACAACTCAACCCACTGATTAATTTTCTTAACTACAACACCTGGAAATAGTCGAATCTGGCTGGTGAAGATAACCCAGAAAACTCAAGAACCCTAGGGATTGAAATTGTCGATTCGGCCTCTACACGGCAAATTGGAATGCAAGACCTTAGGGGAAATGATCTCCAGCAAAAACCCGACCTTCGACGCCGGTTTGGTGACCGGAGATGGCCGGAATCGCCGGAAATCGGCAAAAACCACAAGTTGCTACAGTAACCTTCCCCAGCTCAAAATCGAGCTCCTCCGGCCAAATTTCTGCAAAACACCACCACATATGCAACAAGGGGAAGGAGACGAGCTTGGGGATGCCCGGATTTCGTCGTGGGTCGGCCGGAGGGGGAAGAAATCGAAGGAAGAAGATCGGAGCCGAAGGGGAGGAAGAGTCGGGGAAGAAGAAGAGAGAGTTACCGGCTAGCTAGGTTGAATTTCCGAAAATGGAAATCTACCAACAGTAACTTTTACATTTTCCACCATAACTTTCACATACTAAGTCCAATTTTTACGAACCACATATGTACGCGCTCGGTTTAAAGTCCTCTACAACTTTCTTGAAGGAAATTTTCTCATAAACTGTCCCGAACAAAAGTCAACCTTTTAGGGCCACTAAAGTATCGATAAAAAGTAAAAATTGAAAGTAATCGACATTTACTGTCTAAATAGTGAGTAAATCGTTAATTCTAGGTTCGGGACGTAACATATCATGTCGTTACAAAGCCAATATGTGTCTAAATCCAAGAAATCTTCTCTCATAACTTCATTTGATTTAATAGCTCAAATAGTGACATAGAGTCCACTAGAGAGACACATAAACTTCTGTAAGATGCGCCTTTGTTCGCAATCATTAGAGGTATTGCAAAGGAACTCATTTCCGTTCTCTACATGCGGTTTCCCACAGAATCCGTTGGCTATTCATAGGTGCAATTTGCCCTAGGAGAGTAGAGAGTTTCTGTGACAGTAATCAAGGTGCCATTTGGCAAAGGGAAATTGGGCTATTCCATGTCCTTGAATTAATAATAATGGCCAAGCCATCGTAGTCACAAAGAATTATACTCAGAATCAAAATGGAGTCATAATGAAAGGAACTCGAAATTGTATTCATAAGCCAATGGAGTACACCATTGTCTCTTAACCATTAGGGAAATCTAATCCAAATGCTAGCTAATGCAAAATGGCAATTGCCCATTACATCCCTTGGAAAAATAAAGACTTAAACAGAATTGGCGATCTATCGATCCCAGCCAGATTTGTAGTCTTGAACCCTGCACTCTAGATCATCTTGTTGATCTTCTTGTTCCACATAGTGAGCTTCTCTTGCTTCACAATATGCTTTGTAGGCGGTGACAATTTCTTCACGAACTCTACAAATGTGTGCCCAATGATCGGATACTCCACATCGAGAACATACATCTTTGCGCTCAGACTCTATTGATTGAGGCGCTTCAAAAGCGTCATTTAGATGGCTCTTAGTGTTGGTGGCGCCACCAACATGGCCAGAGGCGTTGCCTCCCTATCTCTTTCCACGTTGACCTCTTCGGTTCCGTATTCGCCTATTTTGGCGGTTACCTTCCCAAGTAGAGAGACTATATGGACCAAAACGTCCATAAGTATCTTAGGGGCGCGACTATAATTGGATTTCGGAATATGCTCTATTTCCACATATTTCGAATTATAGTTCTTCATAAGGATATTGTCATGCTTTTCAGCGATATTCATAGCTCCAATAAGCTCATGAAACCTTGTGATCTGTCCTACAGTAACATCAGTTCGATAGTTCTTAGCAACCATCAGTGCAGAGACGGGGAAGGTAGAGAGAGTTTTCTCAATCAACATCGCATCTGTGATCTCTTTACCACAGAATTCCATTAAGGATTTAATGGGAAGTGCTTCTGAGTTGTAATCAAGAACTGACTTGAAATTACAGAAGCGGAGGCTATGCCATCTCACTTCTAGGTCAGGAAGGAGGGAGTCACGGACCTTGCCAAATCTTTCTTCGAGTGAGACCCACAGCCTTCTGGGGTCTTCTTCATTCATACACTCGTACTGGAGCGAATCATCCATATGACGAGTCATTAGGATGATGGTTTTCGCCTTATTTGCCTCTAAGGCTGCTCTATTTGCTTCCAAAGCTTGAGCTTGCTCAAAGTTAGCACGTCCTGGCTAGGCACGAGAATCATATCCAAGATTCCATCGGCCTTAAGATGCTGGCGGACATCATGAACCCACCTGTGATATCCAGAGCCAGTTGTTCCCAATGGACCAAAGTCCAATTTGTTCAGGTTACTCATCCTGAAAGAGAACAATAAATTAGGGTTATTTTCGGAGCGAAAAGGCTACCACGAAAACAATAGAAATTTCTGAGCGTAGTCGCTTCCAAGAAATTTAGGGATTTCTGAGCGTAGTCGCTTCCAAGAAATCCGATTCCAAGAGGAATTGGATTAGATCGAAACAATGATGTGTTTGCGGTCGATCATAACATCTCAACAAACTCTAAGTTTGGAGGATTTTACAGGCTCCAATCTTGGAGTGAGCACGAACCCCCACAGTTCGGCTATTGGTCTCCCCTATGAAGAAGAAAGGGGAGGGGGGGAAGGGAGTTTGCAAGTCCCCGAGAAAAGAAGAGAAAAAGGAGAAGAACTCAAAAACGGGAACTTTAATCTCAAAGACTTACTTGTTGATTCAGGGCTTGAGAACACGCGCATGTTGGAAAACAGGCTGCGGGGATAGGCTGCTGGTGTTGCATGGCCTTGGGGGCAGCAGATGCAGTGCGCGCAGGCGGGAACAGCAAGCGTATGGGCTTGTAGGAGCTGTTGGGGCAGCGGGTGAGCGTAGGGCTGCTGGGGCAGCAGATGCAGGGCGCGCTCACGGGGAGAGCAAGCGCAGGGTCGCATAGGAGCTGCTGTAGTCGCGCGGTCGCGGGCGAGTCACTGGAATGCTGAGTCGCAAGGGTCGCTGCAGGTATGTTGCGGGAATGCTGTGTAACGTCCCGAACCTAAAGTTACCAGTTTACGAGTCTTTCGATGGGTAAACGACAATTACATTTGACATTTTAGGGGGCCCTAAAAGTTGACATTTTGTTCGGATCAAAATTTGAGAAAATTTCCTTCATGAAAGTTGTTGAGGACGTTAAACCGAGCGCGTGCATATGTGGTACGTAAAAATCGGAGTTCGTATACGAAAGTTATAAGCGAAATACTAAAGTTACTGTTCATGTGGTAAGTTTATATAAATACCCAAGTTACTGTGGTAAGTTTCCATTTTTGGAAACCTACCGGTCTTTTCTCTCTCCTCTCCCCCCGACCTTTTCTTCCTTTTCGGCCCGATTCTTCCACCTCTGATTTCTTCCTCCTCCGGCCACCCCACGATGGAATCCGGGCATCAGCTGGCTCGCCTCTTCACCCTTGTCACGTCTGTGGTGGTGTTTTGCAGCGATTTGGCCGGAAGAGCTCGATTTGGAGCTGTGAAGGTTACTGTAGCAAATCGGGATTTCAGTCGATTTCCGGCGATTCCGGCCGTCTCCGGCCACCAAATTGGCGTCGAAGGTTTGGTTTTTGACATAGATCATTTCCCCTAAGGTCTTTCATTTCAATTTGCAGTGTAGAGGTCGAATTAACAATTTCAATTTCTAGGGTTCTTGGAGTTTTCTGGAAAAATTTCACCGGCCTAATTGGAGCTATTCCAGGTAAAATTGGAACTTGTTGTAGTTGAGAAAGAGGTTGGGTTTGTTGAGTAGATGGTGTTGCCAAATTTTGGTGGCCATCGGAGGTGGTTGCCGCCGGCGCGTGGGGCCCACGCGCTGCCACTGTTGGTGGCGCGTGGAGGCGTGTAGGACAGTGTTTTAATTTCAGTTTTTAGCCATTAAATTGTAGAAATGTTGTAGAGCTTGTATGTGAAGTTTGGTGAATTTTGGAGGAATTTAGAATTGGTTGTGATTTTCGGAAGTTTGGAGTTTTGTGATTGAATTGTGGGAAATCCGACGCCGGATTTCCCTCGTTTTCATTGTGGATTATGTAAATCGTGGAATTGGTGTTAATGGTGAAGTTTGGATTAATTGGAGAAGAAATGAAAATGTTGATTTATGAGAATAGGACATTGGAATTGTATAACTCCGGATTGTTATTCACGAATTATAATTGTGTATAGGGCGATATTCTGAGCTATTGCTCGATGAAGGAACTCTTATGCGTGATCGCCTAAATAGTACTGTGAGTGGACATTTATTTTAAATTAAATGTGCATGCAGTATATTATTATTTTTCCGAGTGAGGTTTGATTTATTATTTGAATTATTGAGTATTATGACTTTATGAGATTTAGTTTATCGAGATTTATTTATGAATTACGAGATTAGTATTGAAATTCCTTCCCGAGGGCTTTTAGTAGATTTTTGAGATAGTCATTCATGAGTTATTGAGTTGAGGAATGATTTTCGGGAAGTGACTGATTTAGCAAATATTATGAGAATTATGGATTTCGAATATCGGTTTTTTTGAGGATTCACGAGTACAAATGTTTCATCGAATATTTGAGCATGATTGATTTATCGAGATTTATTGAGCTTTGAGCTCCGTACTTATCAGCTTTGAAGTTAGATTGAGTTTTCTTTCCGAAAGCATTTATTGATTTACAGAGTATTTGATTTTATGCTTTCGAGGATTTTTTGAGATTTTGAGGTTATTTTCAGTTTCTTGAGGAGGCTATTCAGTTTATTAAGGAGGCCAGTTTTGGCGCATGCGTATCTTACCTAGTTGGCAGTCCCTTCTAGGTAATAGTCTGGATGGCAGTCCCTTCTAGACTACAGCCCGGTTGGCAGTCCCATCCGATGCGTCACCTGGTTGGCAGTCCTTTCCAGATGACATGAGGTAGTTAGTCGGCAGTCCCGTCTACTACCTGTGGTTAGTCGGCAGTCCCGTCTACTACTTGTGGCTAGTTGGCAGTCCCTTCTATCCACCGCCTCCTATTCCGGTTGGCAGTCCCTTCCGATGCGTCATCTGGGTGGCAGTCCCTCCTAGATGGCATGAGATGACTAGACAGCAGTCCTTTCCAGTCATCAAACGAGCCTCATGAAAAGGATGTTTTTATAAGGATTGAGGATGAGATTTTAAGAGATTTCAAGATGTTCTTGTTACATGATTGAGATTTCAGTAAAGAGGATGATTAAGAGTGTTTTCAAGATTGTTACTGCATGCGAGATTTTAGAGAATAACTTGGGAAAGCATTAAGTTTTACTTATACATTTGAAAGTACTTATTTTTCGTCCACTCACTCTAACGGATTTTAAATGTTTTTCCCTGGGCCCTTCGGTTTTAAATGCCCAGTTTGCAGGCCAGTTTAGCTTGTGGTCGAGCGTACTTGGGGTTGAGGCATAGCTGTCATAGCTTCCGCATTATAAAAGTATTGGTCGTTTATCTTGTATTCTACTTTCTTGTACGCCTAAGAAATAGATTGCTCTGATAACTCTTGAGATTAATATTCTTAAGTATCAGAATTGTTTGTGAAATGGGAGATGTTGTGATATAGGGAGCAGGGTGGCTCCAGGAGAATAAGGGTGGATGATTTAGAAGTGTAAATGTTTTTCTACAGGTTTTGGGTTGTCCACTTTTAGAGGGAGTTCCGCCAAATTTTTGGTAGAATTTCTTCTAAGGTGGGCCCCGCAGGGCCTCTTCGAATTTCAGGGTGAAATCCGGGGCGGGTACTGTCATGCCGAGGAACTGCTGCGGAGATGTCCCGGGGCCTCGAGGAAGCTGCGGGGATGCCGCGGGGCCACGAGGACGGTGCGAAGATGTCGCGGGGTCGTTGGTGAGTCGCGGTGGCGAGGGCAGGCGAGCGCGCACGAAGGTAGAAGGCAAGCATGGCTTGCGAGCGCTACAAGGGCAGCGAGGCTAACCTGGTAGGGTTAGCGTTGAGTTGTGACGCGGGGGCTGCGGGGGCAGTAGTAGCGCAAGCAAGGCTAATCCGGTGGAGCTTGATCAATTTCTGGGGTTTTGGTTTCTAAAGCTAGGGTTAGGGCTCGTGCTGATAACGTGTTTTAGGGAAACAGAATTGAGAGAAGTTTGATGTGTCGTCTCATTGATAATAGGGGTATCTTTATATAGAAGATTACAATGCATAAAATCCAAATCATACAAGGAAAGTAATCATACATTGAATAGGAATCTAGATCCTTCTAATGTAACCCTATTACCACTAGGTCAAGTAACCTAGAGTTTGAGCCAAACACAGAATAGAGATTTCCTTGAACATAATCCAATTATTGCAAAACCCAAAAGCTTTTAAACAGGTGACTCAATAATCCCAATTAAGAAAGTCATAAGCTTTTTCTAAATCAAGTTTGATTGCCATGGATCCCATCTTACCTCTTTTCTTGTTAAAAGAAGAAAATAACTCATGTGCTATAAGAATGTTATCATCAATAGACTTGCCAGGAGCAAAAAATCCTTGATTTTTAACGATTAAATTAGATTAGTGGGAATCAAAATTAATTAATGAGATAACGGGGTAAGTGGGTTTATATCGGGCCAATTTTGTGCACTCCAGACCCCAATTATTTATAAACTCATAATACCGGGAAGATGCTGACGTTTTTTGTATTTTATTTTAAAGGGAGGTATAAAGGTATGTGCTGGGGTATGTAATAATTTTTGTGTTTCTCATTTGTGGACAAGAATGCGCCACGTCATCACTCCAGACACATCTTTAATTATTAGCACGTGCACTACAATAATTCTAATCCAATTATTGAGCACAATTGAGCTGGATGCATGTAAAAGTCTATAAATTGAATCTGAACAAAGCAGTTTCTACTTCACCCTATTGATCTCAAATATTGATACATGCTATTCTTTGCTTTACAAATCTCGCCCTCCTCTTCGATATTGCTTGGTAAACAACACTACTGAAGTACGCAAGTTTTCTCTGTCTAGCTGTTTCTCTATCCTGGCTCGTACAGTTGTACCCTTAATTAGTTCTTCTTCTTTTTTTGGTCAAGGTGGTTGCGCTTCACCTAGTTACATCATTGATTTTTTTTTTTTAAATTTTAATTTTTCGTCTTTCTGATTTCTACTTGCTCTGTTGCATGTCAAATGAAGAAACTATACTCAGAATATTGTTGACGTTATTTGCTAATCATTTTTAGTTTCTATAATATTGATATTTCAGGACCACGTTTCAAATAACTGTGACTCGAAGAATTGGCAGAGAAAAAAAAAAAAAAAAAAAAACTAAAGCACCCTTTACATCGTACCTAAATAGCCATAAATGATGAGTAATTTGGAGAAAACCCGGAAGAGCCCATATATAACTCGAGGTTAGTTTTATTGATACAAATTTCCAGTCATATTCTTATTTGTAATAAAAAAGAAGAATTCCTCTATGGTATATGTATAAAAGTAGTTTTTTCTTCACATTAGGTAATGAGTAGTTTTTTTTATTACTATTTTGATTCTTTTGTTTTTGTTATCTTAAAGGGGCAATATGGGAAGGTTGACGAATGTTGGGAAACAATTCTCTTAATAGTAGTAGAATTTGGAGTTTTTATTATCATTATTTAGGGTAAAGCTATAGTACGTTAACATTTCTCATACATGTCTTATTTTTTGTAATATTTATTACTTTAAGGACTCATGGTAACGAGGAAAAAGTCATTATTAAAGTATAGTAAAGTATGTTCTCATTTCAGTAATTAAATCCTAAAAGTTGGAATTGTAGTAGGTTCTCATTTGAGTAATTAAATTCTAAAATTAAGTGTTGATTTTATGTATGTCATATGTTAACATATTCTAGAATTTTCTATTATTTAATACCTAACCTAACAAATATGTTTTGTTCTTTCTTGGCCAATAAACCAAATATACTTCGATTTGCTCTTTCAGAAATAAAATCTTATTTTTCAAAGCTCCGTATATGATGTCATTGCGAAAGCTGCACTATCACACCCGAGAGAAATGGAAAGGACAGCGACTAAAGGACTTCTTGCAAATTTGAAATCGACTAATGGACTTCTTGCAATTTTGAAATCACACCGGACTCTCATACTTACAATTTCATGTGTGATTGCAGTCATAGTGGATCCATTGTTCTTTTACCTTCCAATAATTGATGGGAAAAGAAAGTGCATTGGAATGGACACAATATTGAGGAATGTGGCACTTATTTTCCGATCACTCACCGATATCGGTTTCATAGTGAATATTATACATAAAATTCGTGAAGCTGTGAATAAAACAAGAGCAGATTGTCTTAAAAACATTGAAAAAATGATTGCTGAAGAACGAAATCGAGGTGAGAGCGGAAATAAGTTTGCTAAGTCATTAGCTCGTAACTTGTCGTGGCAGACCATCTTAATCGACTTTTTGGCTGTTCTTCCCATCCCCCAAGTAAGAAAAGTTTAAATTTAGAATAGCTATGTTATTATTATTATTAGTATTGGTATTGGTATTGATATTGGTATTGGTATTGTACTACTACTACTACTACTACTATTAAAATAGCTATTTTATAGATGCATATGTTCTTCTAAGTTCTAACCCCAGCTTATTTATTTTGTCCAGGTGATAATAGTAGCTGTTAGAAGCTCTAGATGTTTGGATAAAAGAAAGATTCTAAACTTTCTTCTTCTCGCCCAGTATCTGCCGAGGGTTTATCGAATGCGTCATTCATCTATACAACTTAGATCAAGAACTGGAATATGGGTTAAAGGTTCATTCTATTTTTTCTTGTACATCCTTGCCAGCCATGTAAGTCTTATCTTTGTTCTCTCTAGATTTTGACTTTTACCATGGTACTTAATTAATAGTTGATCAAATATCGTAGTTCTCTTTCAAAAAAAAAAAAAAATGCCAACTTTTACTAATTGTACCAATTTAAGGAGAAAGAGATCTTACTAATTTTTTGAGAAAAATATCGTACCACTAAGCTAAATGCCAGAGTTGGTAACCAATGCATGCATTTTTTTTTTTTCACACTTTATTATATCAAATTGTCCACAATACCCCGTATACAAAAGTACAATACTCATAACGAAAACATATATCAACAATATCTTTTGACAATTGGACCTAGATAAGCATGCAAGGATTGCATGTGAATTGGCATTGGCTAGTTATGGTGGAGATTGTTCTTCCCTGCAAGTGTTCACTGATATTACCTGTTCATTAAGATTATCAATTATACAAATTTTTTATTTATTTTTGACACAGTATTTTGTGGCTTAGGTACTTGGAGCCTTTTGGTATTATTTTTCTATTCAACAAGAGACATCTTGTTGGCATCGGGCTTGCAAAAAGCATGGTGGAGTAAAATGTAATTTTTACTGCCATGAAAACATGACTCCAAGAAATTTGACATTCCCCATCAATTCTATAGATAAATATTGCCTTGTAGATGTTCCGGCAAATGAAACTGCACCATTTGATTTTGGAATCTTTCTTGATTCTCTTAAGAATAAGAACACGGCATCAATACAATTTCCAAAGAAGTTTTTCTACTCTTTTTGGTGGGGACTTCGAAATCTGAGGTATGTATTGTATTATACATTGAAAATCAATATGCTTTTTCTTTCGATTAGGATTTTTTTTTTTAATATATCCCTTTGTTAATCGTCAATCAATCAATTATTACTTTAATCTTATTTAAATCAAAATATACCACAAAAGAAGTTAATATTCGAGTAATTTTCACATTCCACAATGATCATAGCACAAAAACCATTCTATAGACTTCCAAGCTTGAAAAGTAGTAATATGTCTTCGGGAAATATAATATCCTTAACTGCTCGCAACAGAGAACGACATTACTTGTTGCTTGGTCCTTAATTTATATTCTTATTCTCTCGCAGTAATTTTGGCACAAATTTGCAAACAAGTACTTATGTGTGGGAAAACTGCTTTGCAATTCTGATTTCAATCATTGGCCTGCTATTATTCTTATATCTCATTGGAAAAGTACAGGTTGGTTTTCAAATTCCTTTAACTCCAAGCCTGGTTCATCCAATTGTGTGAAGTGGTTTGTAGATCATAAGGTTAAACTGTTCACTTATTTGATGATATATACTCTGATGAAGCTTGCTTATCTTGAAACAGACATTTATTTCGATGAAAACTGCGAATTCCGAGGAGAGAAGAAAAAAATTCAAATCAAAAGAGCTAGATATACAAATGTGGATGAAAAGCAATGATCTCAAGAGAGATATGATGGAAGACATCAGAGTACATACAAATGAAAAGTGGGAAGAAATACGAGATGCAAATATAGAGAACCTCATCTCTATTCTTCCCGTGCAATCTCGGAAAAATCTTAAACATTCTCTTTGCATGGAAATGCTGAGCAAGGTACGTACCTAGCTCCAATCTCCAATCTTTTTTTACATATTGTATATTAAACGAAAGTACTAAATAACAGAAGGATTTTGATCCTTGGATTACAAGGCAAAGGCTAACACTCTTATTGTGTGTTCTATATAGGTGCCAAAGCTTAAAACTCTGAAAGGTGAAGCTTTGACGTTGATCTGCGATCGTCTGAAGCCAGTGGTCTATCAGGATAATAGCTTTGTTTTCCAAGAAGGAGAACCACTTGATCGCATTCTTTTCATTACGGAAGGCTTAATATGGACATACCAGGCGGCGGGCACTACTGATAGTAGTAGCACTTGTCAAAATGGAATAGGAAAAACAGGTTTCAGTTTTCTTGAGAAAGGTGGATTTTACGGAGACGATCAACTTCTGAGTTGGGCTATAGCATCACACAAGAATGATCTTTCCTTTAGCAACCTGCCAATCTCCAAAGTGAATGTGAAATGCCATGCAAAAGTAGAAGGCTTTGTACTCATGGCGAAGGACTTGAAAACTGTAGTCTCCGCTAATTACATAGTTTATTGGGGTTTCCACGATTCTTCTCAGGAAAGAGAGGAGGCAGCAATTCAAGCCATAAAGAAAGTATGGGATCGTCGTAACAAAGATAGACCAAAGGGAAATCCAATGATGTCACTCCCAGCCGGGCCACTGGCTACAATATGTTGAGGCATTTGTGTTTAAGAGATGTAGTCGTTAGGACTTATTCTTGTTAGTTGCTTTATTTACTCTTTCTGTTAATAATGCCCTGGATGTTGGGCTAATCAATTTGTATTTGAATTGGTCTTAAACCACTTCCCACGTTCTTAGGTGTTGTGAACGTGGTGTTTAGCTTGTTTTGTTCTTCTTTGTAAAAGGCTTGTATAAAGACGCTGTCTTTGTAATTCAATAATATGCCACTACTAGCAAAACGGGCAACTCACACAGATTGAAATCTGTGTGAAATACTACAATTTCACACGGATGTCAGTGTGTAAAGGGCTTTACCTACAGTGCAGCTACGGATTGTTTTTCGGTTGCCTTCAGAGGAGGCGCTAATGCTCTACTCACACGGTTTTGGGAGTCCGTGTGAAATTTTTTGTGGGTCCCACTTGTTTTCCAACATTATAAATGATATTTTGATATCCTAATCAGTGTGAAATATATGCCTAACTCACACAGATTTCAGTGTGAAATATATTCCTAACTCACAGATTTCAGTGTGTAAGAGTGGTGATATTCAAAAAAAAAATTAGTGCTAAATTATTACAGAATAATTTTTTTTTAATATACAATTCCATTAATCAGAATCCAAACAGTAACATAATTCACAACCCAATCAATATTGTACCCACAACTAACTAAATGTCATTTCCATCAGAAATTAATACTGGAAACAAAAAATCTCAACCATATATTGATCAATTTACTCCAATTATCTGAGACAAGTTCCCTCTATAAACTTGTCTTTCTTACAAAAAATAAAGAGGAAACCTACTCTTCATTAGCACAATGTCTGCTGCCTCAATTGCAATGTTAGTGCCAGCACCAATTGCCATTCCTACATCTGCCGCCACAAGTGCTGGTGAGTCAGTGATGCCATCTCCCACCATCGCCACAGTGTAGCCTGAAGCCTATGAATAAGATATTTGAAGTTTATAACCTGTTAGCATAAGTGCATAACTAACATAAACATGAATGAACTAAAGGACTTCCTCATGTAATAGTCATTGTATGTACCTGCAATTCCTTCACTTTCTCTGCTTTCTGGTGATCAAGTTTCGCTTCGGCTATAACAATATCAATACCAACGTACTTCATTGGCAATAGAATTTGCAGTTCCCCAATTGTCACCTGTCACCATTAAGCTTCTAACATTCATTGACTTGAGTATGGTAATTACTTCTTGAGCACCTGGTTTCAGTGGATCAGATATTGCTAGAACTCCAGCCACTTCTCCATCTATGGCTACTAGAATCCCAGTTTGAGCCAGCCCTTCAGCTTCTGCTAGGTAGTCTTCTGCATCGAGTGGAACTGCAATGTTCTGGTCCACCATCAAGCTCTTGTTCCCCACAATTATTTCCCTACCCTGAACAATAGCCTTCACCCCGTGACCAGTAATGGAGGCAAAGTCATGCGCTTCTGGCCCGGCTGGATTCTCTTCATCTTCTCTGAATTTTTTGGCATACTCAACAATGGCCTTGGCATACTCAAAAATAGCACTCAGTAGAATGAAAATAACATATATGTGTGTGTGTGTGGATATATATATATATATATATATAGTGTTGTGGCTGACCTCTCTGAATGTTATCGGATTTGCAGATGACATTTGATGCAATGTGCAGCATGCTAATGAGTTTCACTGAGGATTCATTGTTACGGAAGATTGAGAAAGATTGCACTACTATTTCAGATGTAATGTTATCCATTCCAGTCATGATTCCAGGCACTAGATATTACAAAGGCATCACGGTAATGCAGCCTGCCCAAGATCAAGAAAAGAAAAAAAGCTAACAGTGCAATGGTTTGGTGTTTTTGTTAGTCTCAGCTTGCTAATTAATATCTCAAGTCGTTGGGTTTCAGTAGTTGTCTAACATAGTATCAAACTACGTAGTGGTCTGGTTATTGAAGATTCTGCGCTCAACCAAAAAATCTCAAGTCTAAAATAGGAATATAAAGATGCATATGTTCCCTCTTCACATGCACAATGGGGAGTGCAGTAAGGAGAGTTATCAGCTGAAGCTTTTTGATTAACAAACCAAAGAAAAAAAAAAACATATTCTCAAAGAAATAGTTGGTTTATTTTAAACAGCACACTAACAGAATGGTTGAAGCAGGCACGCAGACGTCTTATGGAAACCTTTAAGGACATGATTGACAGAAGAAGAAGTGGGAAGGAGTCTCCAGAAGACTTCCTACAGTCCATGTTAGACAAAGATTCATACCCTCCCAATGAAAAGCTTCAAGACTGGGAGATTATGGACAACCTATTGACACTGATAATTGCAGGGTAGACAACCACTGCAGCTGCGATAATGTGGAGTGTCAAGTTTCTGGACGAGAACAAAGAAGCCCAAGACAGACTCAGAGTAAGTAACAAAGGGAAATTTGTTATGTTAGTAGGAGAGAAGAAGAAAATGTGGTAATCACAATATGCTACTATTCTCACAATTCGTGAGAGTAGTAGAATCAAGACTGCATCACAGCAAACTTAGAAGTAGAAGCAACAAAATAAATGAAATTAAATTTCCATGTTCAACGAATACCAATTACCAAGTAGCATTATTCATTAGAATACAAAGCCCAGTTTAAATCTAACCAGATTAAACGAAGCATTATCCATTAACAATCTGCATATTCATTATATCTAACTAGATTAAACGAATACGAAGCCCAGATTATACAATTTTCTTCTCTTCAATAGAATCGATACGATGCCCTGATTATACAAGTTTCTTCTCTTCAATAGGATCAATACGAAGCCCAGATTATCAGTATGAGTGTAAGACAATACCAATTCGAATTCCAAATTTCCAATTCATTTCAATTTTCAAATTCAAATTTCCCAGATTAAGAAGAACAAGAACTTACGGTGAGAGACTGAGGGAGATCCCATCAAGGAGGGCCAGAGAGAGAGCGACGAAGGAGAGCGACTGTCATGACTGCCCAGCCCGCCCAGCGCCTACCGTAGAGTTACGATCGCCCAACCGAAAACTTAGACATGAGCTGCTCAAAAACTAGCAGAAAATTATGAATATCAAAAGCCCAAAAAGAGAATTGGAATAGCAAAGTGATGCATGTTCATCTCCAATCCAAAAGAAACCCTACAAAATTAAAATCCGATACCCCAATTTGGTATGCAGATGAGGGAGAGATGACAGAGAAATTTACCCACTACAATTGCTAGAGGAAATTTCGTGAGAGAGATGGAGACCTGTGAGCGCTGGCCGTCTGAGAGGATAGAGGTTTTGTTTTCAATGGAACCTTTATTTCCTTTAAAAAAAAAAGTGGGAAGTTTAAGTTATGGTAAAAAAATTGAGCGGGCAAACACGGTTTGACGTGTATACAGCTCATCCTCAATAGCAACTGAAATCCGTGTGAAATGCACTTCCAACTTTTACTGATGTCTATGTGTATTTACCTCAGTAATCTAATACTATCGCGTCAATTGTCATTCTAATTTTCACACAGAATTTCGTATGAAAATCATATTCTCACACGGATGTCAGTATGTTCATTGTACACTAATATATGTGTGAAGCTCATTTCACACAGACATCTGTATCAAATTTTATTAGCCACTGAAGACTGTAGTTGTACAATACGTATAACAATAAAAAAATATTCATGTTTAAATAACGAAATACTTAATTCACACTGAAATCTGTGTGAACTGATTTGCACACAGACAACCGTGTGAATAGATGAGAAAATATCTTAGCTTTCACACTGAAATCTGTGTGAATTGTTATTTCACACGGATATCTGTTGCTATTGGTACGATAGAAATTCATGTGGGTCCAATTCAACTGATTTTATACGGTTATCTGTGTGTAATTGTCTTTCACACGGATATCCGTGGCTGTGGAATATCTGTGTGACTAAAATCTGTGTAAGTTGCCCGTTTTGCTAGTAGTGTGCTTCAGCCTTCCAAACACTTCGAGTTCTTGTGAGTTTGTTCTGAGTTCTAACAAGTTGTATCAGAGCCCCATCACAGGGGCTGATTGAGTGTGCTGAGAAACTGCAATTTCTTAAGGAAGAAGCAAGAGTGAGAGATCGAAACAAGAGAGAAGAGTAGGGAGATCATGATAACAGAGATCGAACAGCTTTGTTCAGCCAACGATTCCACGGTTCGATGGTCATTACGACCATTGGGCCATGCTCATGGAAAAATTTCTGAGATGAAGGAGTATTGGGGATTAATAGAGAGTGGAATACCTGCAGCAGCAGATAGGGAGAGCCAACAGATGCACAGCGTAAAACCATTGAAGATTTGAGACTGAAAGATTTAAAGGTCAAGAACTATCTATTCCAAGCTATAGATAGAACTATTATTGAGACCATTCTCAATAAGGAGACAGCAAAGGCGATCTGGGATTTGATGAGATTGAAGTATCAAGGCTCTACCAAGGTGAAACGAGCTCAGCTACAGGATTTGACAAGAGAGTTCGAGATTCTTGGCATGAAGGAGGGAGAAAAGGTCGATGAGTACTTTGCCAGGACATTGACCTTGCTAACAAGATGAAAGCACAAGGAGAAAGGATGGAGCAGAATGTGATTGTGGAGAAAATCTTGAGATCGATGACTGTAGGTACAAGTTTTGACCAACTTGGTGTATTGTCATTCCCATACAAAACGGTGAAGTATCTTCCAAGCTGATCCAAGAGAATCTCAGGTAAATGCATCCATGCATACATGGAAGATTAGTGGTTGGTTTAGGAAAGTATCTTTGGGGTTTAATATTCTTTATTTAAAAATATTTTTTTTCTGTTTGCCAAATTGTGTAATTGATTTCCTAAGTATTTTAGGGTTTGGTGTCTTTAATTGGTTATCTTTAAAACAAAAGATTGTTTCCTTGTACAAGTGGAATTAAGGTAAGAAAAATCTGTTTTGTTTTGTGCATGGTGTGGCCTCCTTGGTATATATTGAGAAAAGAAACGTTCATAGTAATAGAGGTCTTGAACGCAAGAATATTTGGGAGTCTTGCATGTTGGTCTAAGTTTGAGTCTTCACAAGAGTCAAAATACTTGGTCCATGTATAAGTGTTCTTGATCATGTTTTTATATGCATAAATTCTCTTGAGATCAACAGAGAGGCTGTGAAGAAAGAAGAACGATATTTGTTGATCGTTCAAGTGAAGGAGTTCAAGACGGAAGACAAACTTTGTATTAGCTTTTGTCTAATCATTGTAGCTGAGCTAGTGCTATTCAAGTTTGTAAAGAACATATCTTTCCTCATAAGTTAATTCTTATTTTGGGTTCTCAAGAGTAAGAGCCCCGCAGTGTTTTTAATCTCATATTTGAGGTTTTCACTGCGTAACCAAAATCTGGTGTTCTGTTTGTTAATTTTGGTTTCTGTTGCCCAGTAAGGATTCATCCATGCATTGCAATCCCCGTTTTCCAGAAAACACATTCTGTCATTGTATTTTCACTTGGCATCAGAGAAGGTTCTAAAGCTTTTTAGTTTATCTGTGGTCAAGGATGGAACGTGAATATAACAGAGCCTCCAGTTCGATAAATTGCCCCCATTTGTTTGATGGTGAAGATTACTCACAATGGAAGATCATGATGAGGGCATTCCTCTACTCTCAGGATGAAAATATGTGGAATATAGTTAAGACTGGATGGGAACACCCCACCAAGGCTGAAGACTCAAAGAAAGTAGAAGGGACATCTGCATGAGTTCTTAAGCCTAGGAAGGAATGGACAGAAGAGGAGGTTCAGAATAGAAGTTGCAATTTCAACCCACAGAATTCCTTATACATAGCTTTATCCAAGAAGGAGAGGGTGAGAATCAGCCATTGTGACACGGCTAAACAAGCATAGGATCTTCTTCAGGTCACTTATGAAGGAAATAAAAAGGTTAGAGGTCAAAAGCTTCAGAGTCTTGTCTTGGAGTTTGAGAACATGCAAATGGGGGAGGATGAATCAATAGATGACTTTCATGCTCGTCTCTGAATGTGACAAGTCAGTGTCACAGTCTTGGTGATCCTTTTGAAGAGCATCGAATCGTCAAGAAAATTCTTAGGTCTCTTTCATCAAAGTTTCAATCCAAACAGACAGCTATAGAGGAAGCTCAAGACCTGGACACCTATTCTCTCAACGAACTGATAAGTAATCTCAAAACCTTTGAGATGAGGATCAAGTCTGAAAAAAAGGTAAAAGGTGTTGTTTTTTCCTTCATTAAAAAGAAAGATTATATTGTTGATGAGTCTGTGGATTTAGCTTTGTTGACAAAAGAGTTCAAATTTTTTAAAAAAAACAAAGTCTCTTCTGCAAACTCTTCAAAAAAATTTCCTAACAAGCCTAAATGTTTTGAGTGTGGTGGAATTTGACATCTTGCTGCCGATTGTGGCAACAAAATGGTATAATTTGCGTGGAAACAAGGCTTTAAACTCTACTTGGACTGACAGTGATGAAGGCTCTCAATCCGATGGCTAAGAGGTAAATCTTGCTCTTACTTCCTCCTTTGATTCTGAATTATCTGATGTTTCTGATTTAGAAAATGACACTCTTGATGAATAAACAAATGACAAATGCAAGTGATTGTATAATGCCTCAAGAATTGTTCTTAGAAAAAATAATAAACTTGAAGACGAAGTCGAATCCTTAAGAGGTGAGAAAGAAAAAATTCTTTGAAAGAATGGGAAAAAGAACGTACTGATCTTGTTGATAAGATTAAAGTTTTGTAGGGTAAGGTCAAGTCTCAAGACTACGACAAGGAGCATGATGAGATTACTAGCAAAATCAAAGTTTTGCAGGTTGAAATTAAGGCTCAATCCTCTTTAAATGTTTCTCTAACCCTTAAAAATGAGAAATTGCAGGAAGAATTATCAAGGGTCAAGGAAAGCTTGAACAAGTTCTCTATAGGGTCTGAAAAGTCTCTAAAATGATTGGATTTAGCAAAGCACATTGTAATAAAGAAGGATTAGGATACAATGACGAGTCTTGCAAACCTTTGACATTTGTAAAAAGTGTAGAAGGTGAGAGTTCATCAAGTCAGTCACAAAGCTCTAGTGACAACAAGTCTGCCACCGAATTGTCTGTAAGACCAGAACCTCGTGAAGCCATCCAATCACATCAGAAAAGCTTTTCGATAAGTTCTGACAAGCACACCTTTGTGCGTCAGCCCAGGTATATTCACAACTCCAAAAACTTCATTCCTACTTGTCATTATTGCGGAAAATTGGGACACATACGTCCTAGGAGTAATATACTTCGTAGGGTCACTCAAAATCAGAGGAAAGCATAAAAAATTAGCCAAACTGCATCGCTGCAAGCTGAGCTGAAAGAGCATCTGAAGTTGATCAACAAGATTGCAGATCGCATTGCAATCCCCAAAGAGCAGAATTTGAAGCTGAAGCAAATCTGGATTAAAAAATGCTCTAATAATTGTTTTTCTGCTCATATGGATAATCTTGATAATATGCTTGAGTGTGCTGTTGTTCCTATTGAACATCATTTGGCTGATTCGTTTACAAAACCCTTGGATAATACTTTTGAATCACTTAGAAGTGCCTTTTGTAACGTCCCATATCTCAATTTGGACAGTAAACGACAACTACTTTCACTTTTTACTTTGTTTCGATACTTTTAATGGCCCTAAAAGTTGACTTTTTATTGGGGTCAAAATTTGAGAAAATGTTCTTCATGAAAGTTGTAGAGGACATTAAATTGAGCGTGTGCATATGTGGTACGTAAAAATCGGAGTTCGTATGCGAAAGTTATAAGCGAAATACAAAAGTGACTGTTCATAGTAAGTAGTATATATTTGAATTTTTACTGTGGCAGCAGGTAACTTTTCATTTCTCTCTTTCTCTCCTCCTCTCCGCGTCTGTCTCCCTCTTCTCTGCAACTCCGGCCACCTCAAGATTCCGGCCACCTAGGGACAAACGAGTGGCACCGTTGGACTCCTCTACTCATACCCAACCTCCCCACGGCGGTAACTCACGGCGGCTTGGCAGGAAAACGGCGCATCGGGTCCTTGAAGTTTCACTGTAGCAGAAGTGGTTAACGCCTATATTTTCCAATTCCGTCCGTCTCCGGCCACCAAACCGGCGTCGAAGGTTCGGTTTTTGCCAAGGATCATTTTGCCCCTAGCCTTGAGCCACGATTTGCAGCGTGGAGGAAGAATCGAAGAGATGAATTTCTGGGTTACTATTCACCGATCGGGTTCAACTTCTCCTTAATTGTTGGGGTACTTCTACTCATTTTCTGACTTTGTCTCAGTTGAGAAATTTGTTGGGTCTGTTGAGTAGGTGCTACTACCAAAGTTTGGTGCCCATCGGAGCTGGTGGAGGCGGCGCCGCCACTGTGGTCGGCGGCTGCAGCATGTAGGGCAGTGTTTTGATTTTAGTTTTTAGCGCATTAAATCCTATAAATGTTGTAGAGCTTGTATGTGAAGTTTGGTGAATTTTGGAGTTTGGAATTGTTTGTGATTTTCCGAAGTTCGGAAGTTTTGTGATTGAATTGTGGGAAATCCGATCGTCGAATTTCCCTCGTTTTCATTGTGGAATATGTAAATCGAGGAATTGGTGTTATGGGTGTGATTTGGGTTGAATCCTAGAAGTAATGGAGATAGGGATTTTCGGGTTTCGTTTAGGTTCATATTTATTTATTCGAATTGTCGTTTATAGAAGTGTACTTGTGTACAGGACGATATATCGAGCTACCGCTTGACGAAGGAACTCGTTTGCGTGGTCGCCAACCAGTACTGCGAGTGGAGTTTTGATTTTAAGTGATGCATGCAATATTATTTCGTAATTAATTATTACGTTTATTTATTTGAAAATATAAATTGATTTATCTCGGTTATAATTTCATAATGATTTTGGCTCTA
The DNA here is from genome assembly GCA_024704745.1 of Rosa lucieae. Classification (NCBI taxonomy): domain Eukaryota; kingdom Viridiplantae; phylum Streptophyta; class Magnoliopsida; order Rosales; family Rosaceae; genus Rosa; species Rosa lucieae. The sequence goes on from CM045496.1 coordinate 47,484,951, forward strand.
AGTTTTAAAAGGATGTTGCGAGTTTCGAAATAAAGTATGATTTGCTATCGATAGTGATTTTAGTTTTCGGATTATAAACTGATTTCGGAAATGAATTGTTTTCGGATTTTAAATGAAATTTTTGTCGAGGAAACGATTGATTTAATTATTCTTTTAGCGTGTGGGACACGCTGTTGATTTTTGTGACTTACTACGAGAATTTCCGGGTACGGTTGGAAATCGTACCCGTGTTTTCTTTATTCGCGGGACTTATGGGGAAGCCTTATAGATTTACTGGATTTTGAATGGTTTTTACCAGCCATACCTGGGTCGCCATATTTTATTGCTAGCTAGCCTATTAGTACTCCTCCCTGCTTACTATGTGTTCGTGGGTGAGTAGAGCAGAGCATGGGATGCTCCAGAGTGTGGGACACTCCGACCCGAGCCTGGGAGGCTCCCTTCTTTCGTATGGTGATACTTCTTCCCCATATCTTATCGTTGTTTGACTAGCGGGGCAAGTCCGATTTTCACTGTAGCCAACGAGGCTGGTCTTATCTTCTTGAGAAACGAGATTTCGGTTTTACGATATATTTTTCGAATGTTTTGACTAGCGAGGCTAGTCGGTTTATCGTTTTGAAATCCTTGGATTTTAAGCTAAACGTGTTTTCTTATTGTTGCATGCATCGGGTTTTTTTTTTAAGAAATAAATGTGGGAAAGTATGAAATCCTTTTTCTTTTAAATTGTTTATTTTTGTCCACTCACACTAACAATTTTTGTCTACTTTCCCCTGGGCCTTTCGGTTTCTAATGCCCAGTTTGCAGGCGTTATTAGTTGAGGTCAGGCGTACATGGTTCGAGGCATAGTTGACGAATAGCTTCCGCACTTCTTCGTTTGGCTCTGATCTATTGTGGGTTACTGTTTTGGGTAGTTCATTTTTGGGGTGACTTGGCCAGTTCTCGGTAGAGTTATGTCTAAGGTGGGCCCCGCAGGGCCACCTTAGATTTCAGGGTGAAATCCGGGGCGGGTCCCATCACCTTTGGTGTTCTAAGTTCTGAGACTCTTCCTTAATTTTCATATCTCTTTGCATGCATTCATGTTGTATGTCTTCATGGTAGTATAGGTGCATTATTATTTACGTTTCTGCATTGTTAGGATCAGTTTCTGGAAATTCAGGATTGAAATGGTGGTTTGTATCCTCAAGTGCCTGATAGATTAATTTGAACTTAGATTGACAAGGGCTACTCCTTTTCTTAAATCTGTGTGCAATGAGGTGCTTAGCATGTTTTGAATTTGTTCTTGCATCACTCTGTAATTGTGAGCATGAACAACATATTCTCTATCACTTCGGTTCATCACATGCACACATACTCAACGTGGTGGTAGGTAATATTTGTGGATGACTTGTTCTCAATACTCACATACGAAGCTGTTTAATGTTATTGCTGCTCCTTGTTAAAAAGGTACAATATTTTGTGGAACATGGCCAGGCTATTCTCAAAGTAAACAAGCCTCAGTCATGATGAACGATATGAGGATTGGGAAGAAAATGGAATGGTTTGGTCACCCCGGTGGATTATGAAACTATTGGCTCGAGTATATGTGTCCTTGGGATGTCCTTATTACATCTAGTACCCTAAAGTCATCTAACTTGGGAGCTTCTAGCATAATACTCATTACATGGGTCTTAGTCTTCTTGTACAAAAAAAAAAAAAAAAAATTGTGTGAAAGGCAAAAGAAAATTAAAAATTATGCCCACATGGTGTTATAAGGGGATAAAGATTATGTGCATCTATTTCTTTCTTATGTGGGTTCTGTTTTCAAGGATTCTACAAATATTACACACCCCATCTTGAGATATGTTCACTCTACACAACAAAAGGTATCGAATACTCTTTCATTTTCTAACTTACCTTGTGGTAGTCGGAAACGATTCACTCATGTGAACTTATTTTATTGCACTCGTGTATGGATATGTGGTGTTGCTCTCGTTGGAAAAGCTATGCGAATTAAATTTGTCCTTAACGATTGGATACAAACCAAATCATTGTGTGATTGCATTTCATTATTGCATTCTTCATGACATAATCAATTAAGGGGGAGTTTCAGTACTTGGCCACATCCATGAGTTCTATCTTTGGAATTTGCAATTGTGGTCCAATATTCGCGCACTTTGGGATGCTCGTCCCTAACCCTTTCGCATCCCTACTCCAAAAAGGGGGGAGAAATGTAGTTCTTGTGTACGTGATGTGTTATCTTGCAGTTTCTTTCGTTTTACCTTCTGAACTCATTGTTTATTTTAGTGCTAGACTATTAAGTGGAATGTGTCGGATTGTGTATTGATTAAACATGTTAGCACTATATGTTTTTGATTAATGTGTGAGAAATGTTTCTGGAAAGAATGGATGATGAGTTGTTATGTTCCTCCTGTACTTGTTGAGGGGGAGAGTTTGTCTTTAGTCAATATGTTTTGTATAGGAATGCCAAAGGGGGAGAATTTAGGTAAAAGTTTTGACCAACTTGGTGTATTGGCATTCCCATACAAAATGGTGAAGTATCTTCCAAGCTGATCCAAGAGAATCTCAGGTAAATGCATCCGCATATACATGGTAGATTAGTGGTTGGTCTAGGAAAGTATCTTTGGGGTTTAATATTCTTTATTTAAAGATATTTTTTCTGTTTGCCAAATTGTGTAATTGATTTCCTAAGTATTTTAGGGTTTGGTATCTTTAATTGGTTATCTTTAAAACAAAAGATTGTTTCCTTGTAGAAGTGGAATTAGGGTAAGAAAAATCTGTTTTGTTTTGTGCATGGTGCAGCCTCCTTGGTATATATTGAGAAAAGAGACGTTCATAGTAATAGAGGTCTTGAACGCAAGAATATTTGGGAGTCCCGCTTGTTCGTCTAAGTTTGAGTCTTCACAAGAGTCAAAACACTTGGTCCATGTATAAGTGTTCTTGATCATGTTTTCATATGCATAAATTCTCTTGAGATCAGCAGAGAGGCTGTGAAGAAAGAAGAGCGATATTTGGTGATCGTTTAAGTGAAGAAGTTCAAGACGGAAGACAAACTTTGTATTAGCTTTTGTCTAATCATTGTAGCCAATTTAGTGCTATTCAAGTTTGTAAAGAACATATCCTTCATCATAAGTTAATTCTTATTTTGGGTTCTCAAGAGTAAGAGCCTCGCAGTGTTTTTAATCTCATATTTGAGGTTTTTCACTGCGTAACCAAAATCTGGTGTTCTGTTTGTTAATTTTGGTTTCTGCTGCCCAGTAAGGATTGATCCGTGCTTTGCAATCCCCGTTTTCCAGAAAACACATTATGTCCTTGTATTTTCAATGACTCCCAAATTCAATTATGTAGTGTGTTCTATAGAGGAGTCCAACAATCTCTCCACCATGACCATAGATGAGTTTCAAAGTAGTCTGCTGGTCCATGAATAGAGGATGCAAGGACAATAGAAGGAAGAGTACGTATTGAAAGTCACCAATTCAGAGAAGTTTGGGGGAAGAGATGAATACGAGTTGAAAGGAGAGGAAGAGCTCGTGGAAGCTACAGAGGAAGAAGACAAGGCAGCTGTAGACAACCCTTCAATAAGTCATTGGTCGAATGCTACAGATGCCACAAGCTAGGGTATTTTCAATATGAATTCCCTAGCTGGGAGAAGGGTGTGAACTAAGCTGAGTTGGACGTGGAGGAAGAAATGCTTCTCATGTCGTACGTAGAGATGAAGGGCTCAACAAGGGAGAATGTTTGGTTCTTAGACTCTGGATGCAGTAACCACATGTGTGGTCACAAGGATTGGTTCTTTGATTTCGATGAAAAGTTTAGACACTCGGTGAGGCTCGGAGATAACTCGAGGAAGATGGTGATGGGACGAGGAAATGTCAAGCTGAACATCAACGGAATAACTCAGGTAATAACAGAGGCTTATTGTATACCTGAGTTAAGAAATAATCTCGTAAGCATCAGTCAAATTCAAGAGAAGAATCTAGCTATTCTCATTCAGTATGGGATGTGTAAGATCTACCATCCAAGATGGGGCTTAATTATGGAAACATAGATGTCAGCCAACAGATGTTTGTTGTGCTTGCTTTTGTGATTTCTTCAACCTCAACTTGCCTGCAAGAAACACTCGAGGACAACACACAATTATGGCACTGCCGGTATGGGCATAGGCTTAAAGACGTACGTGCCTCCCATAAAGGCTTCCTAATCCTTTTACATTTAGGCCAACCTTATTATTGTTCCATATGCAATTAGCTATATCTCATTAGCAGAGTAACCTCTTAAATCAGTACTGATATCAGTAGGAAATCCAACATGAACCGATGAACGCTAGGAATGTCTATTCTCTTGTTCTATAAATAAACAGCTTAATTATTGTAATACTTGACGAATATTGATAGTCCACATGAAGTCTTACATGTTGCGCATTTCAACCTTAGGTATGAGGGCTAGCAGAGTGTGGTTTATCCCTTCCACAAAAGCACCCTTAATCAAAACCTGTAAACACAAATTACAAACTTCATCTCCCACAACTTGCCAATAAGTTTGGTAGAATCTAGCCGAAAAACCATCTTCACCTAGAGATTTATCTGGGGTCATTAGCCGCAAGCCCCCTGTAGCTCATCCCTAGTAAAAGGCCTTAGCAGCTCCTGTTGGGTTACTGTTGGGTTTCTTTAGCCTTGGTTGTTTTACAATAATTCTCTTTTGTGCTGCTGTAACCTCGCCCTTGCATTCCATAAGGTGAAATTCCATTTTTTTCACATAACCCTGCAAACCAACACATAAATTTCTCTAGGAGATACTCAAGCAAATCCACAAGCAGCAGGCTATTCATTTCAGAAAGTCCTAGATTATTCCAATGAGCCTAAAAGTAATAGTTTGTCAATGCGTTGCTATACTTTGTCAAATATATAAGCTCTTCATCAAATTTTATGTTCATCACAATTCTGAGGAATTTTCTTAGACCTGAGGGGAAGCAACAATATAGGAGCAAGTATTCAAATAACATACTAATAAAATAAATTACAGAAAGCATGGGAGACTCTAAATTCTATAACATTGCACACCTGCCATATTATTGTATCTCATGCACCGTCCTACATGTATTTCAACTCATCTAATCTTGTACAGTTTAGGAAATACATTCAATAAATAGTTGTTGGAAAATTAGTTGAACAAGGCATTGCACAAAAGTTATGTATACTGCATCTTATATAATTAAGCTAATTCTTGAGGGAATGGTTAAATTTTTGAACTACATATATGCCCTCACATAGTATAGATATTAATAAATGGGATTTTATCACAAATAGTGCATGAAATATGGATGATTCTACACTTTCGTGTATGAACTTCGAAAACTATCAAAATGGTGTATGAATTTTGGATTTCAACATCATTTTGGTGTATGAGACTAACACCGTTAGGTATGATCGTTAAGTTCTACTATTTCGGGCTACTATTTAGGCTGCTGTTGGAAATTCTACAGAAACTTAGGGTATTATGCATAAGGACTAAACTTCTCTCCTAAGGACTAGCCTTCAACATGCCACATTTCACCTAATGACCTCTTGTCTAAACGGTTACTCACAGGGCGGAATCACTGGTACCTTAGTTGAAGAATAATTCTGAATTATGCAAAATACTTAAAATTAAATGCAGGCTTTCTAACAGATAAAATAGATAAAAATAGATGAAAGACAGGAATTTAATAGAACAATTTTTTGTGACAAAATATATTGGGCACACACTGTCGGAATTTATTTATTAAACATAAATACAGACTGATAAACTCAAACCCTCACTCTTGGGTAAACAGCTAAAAAGCTGTTTATTTATTCATAATGATAAAACTGACTTACTTGTAATGAAACCTCACTACTTTACACTAGACAGGAAGGAAAGAGCACACTGCTACTATGACTTTCTTACTTTTTGGGAGAATCTTCTTCTTCCCAATTTTTGAATGCCTTACAATTGAAACCTAAAGCTCCTTATATAGGGAGCGGACTCCAAACTGGAATTCAAAACAACAAAATATACAGAACAACTTCGTGATTATCTGCTTTCTTTAGTGCTCCTAATGATGGAGGTCGATTGGCAAAAGCAGATTCCTTTAGGTGAAATGTTTTTCACCTGCTTTCTTTTTGAAAAGAAAAAGAAGCTTTTGGGAAAAGACCAAAATTGCTTTCGGTGCTTTCTACACCTGCTGCTTCACATGTTCTCATATGTTTCTGAGTTGTGACCCAGGACAAAGGAGTTGCTGTCCATCCTGGCCATTCTGGCAATAGTTGCATTTTCCTCGACATCTGTATCTACATACATCTTGTAGTGGTTGTCCTTTTCAAGCTTTTCAACCCACTGTAAGCATGCCAGTGTCAAGTCTATCTCTTTCCTTGTGAGAAATATGAAGAGGTCACTGCTGATTGCTTAAGGATGATCATAAGCAGTGATGATTGTTTTTTCTTCTGCTGCCAAGAAAGTATTTCTTGTATCTTCTTGGATGATCTTCTTGATGTATTCGAGAGACATGACCTTCATCCAGGGAATACTTGAATTTGGCTGGCCATTGTATCAAGCACAAGCGGGCTGAAGATATCTTGTTTGAATAATTCTCACATAATGATAAGGAGAAATGTATTCAACTTCACCATTTGTTCTATGAATCCATTCTGGTGGAGTAGATCTGATCTTCAGTCTAAGAGTACAGTAATTTTATCTAACATTTTTGACTGTGTTGACGATGATAGGGGGTAGGCCTTTGAGATCATCATTTGTTTTGGTCCATAGATTATGGACAAAACCATTTTCAACAAGCCAAAGCTTGTGTTCCTGGGGATGTTCACTCTGAACATTAACACCATATCTTCCAAAATAGGGTCCTGAAACAATGAAGAGGGATGGAGGAATACAGTTTTCAGAATTATGGCTCCCAATCAGATTATGGAAGTCAAACCAATCTGATTCTTTGAGTGCTATGATAGGAACTCTAGCACTTTCTGGATCTTCAAGATAGTGAATTTTTTTCACTTTTAACAGCACTCTGCTGTATATGAATTTCTTCATGTTGTGGTCTAGCATTTTCATGGAGTTCTTCAGCTAATGCAAACAAAGCTGGGAATATAATACCACTGTTTCTTTCTTGAAAGGTAAATAAGAGGTTATCCAGGATTGCCTTCCGGTGGTAAGCTAGCCTCCTTCCAGTTCTGAACACAGGATCAGCAAAGGTTCTTAATTCATAATTAAAAACATTTATAACTCCAGTTGGAGTTGGTTTGCTTTTTGGTAAAGCAACAGCCGTCAACGGTCTTGATGAGTCTTTACCATCTGCCGTTTGAGACGGGCTAGCCAATCCTTTACCCTGGGATTGATCAGTTGTGGTCAAACCTTTCGGGCTTAGCATAAATCTTTTGAGGATTTTTTCTTTAGGATCCTCATCAGTTTCATGTTCTTTCCCAGTTCTTCTGCTTCTGGGGTTGCGACCTTCGTCGTCGTCTTTTCTGAACATTGCCATTTCTCTGGTTAGGGCGTTTGGAAAATAGTTCTTGTTTTCTGCAATTAATTCAACAATATAATCATATTGGTTAAGAAATAATTTCCAGTTGGCTAATCTTCCTCTATCAGCAGCTTTATCAAGTTTAAAATTTTTAAAACTCTTTACTCTAGCACAATCGGTGCAAATAGTAAAGTGTTTTCCAAGAAAAGCTGGAGAATTTAAAATTGTTTTCTTGACAACCAAAATTTCTTTTTCCCCTGTGGGATAATTCAGTTCTGCAGAGCTGAACTTGCCACTACAAAATTTGCAGATCTTTTCAATGTTAGTTCCAGGCGTTTGTGCCAGAACAACACCGGACCAATAATTATCGCTCGCATCTGTTTGGAGGATAATTTCATCATTTTCCTCTGGTTGTTGCAGAGGAGGGAGGTTTTTGCAGAGATTTTTTATCTGCTTCACAACTTTTTCATCATCTTCAGTGAAGTTCCATTTTCTCTTGGAACTTGTTTTAGGAGATAACATTGCTGTTAGTCCTGAGATTTTGGGAATGGAATCTCTCTAGACTCTTTGCATCAGGAATTCTATCTGGGAACTTCCAGATTTTCCCAAGAATGTGAGGTTGGAGTTTTATTACTCCATTCTTGATATTTATTCCTAGGAAATCAACTTCATCGAGGATAAAAAAGATTTTCTTCTCACCTAGGATAATTCCATGCTGAACTATTAGCTTTACAACCTCATGGAGGTGTTTCATGTGTTCTTCTATGTTTTTTGATAAGACAAGGATGTCATCAATATAGATGACGCAGAATTCAGCCACATGCTTGAAGATGTTGTCCATCTTTCTTTGGAAGATTGAGGGGGCTTATTTTAGACCAAAAGACATTACTAACCATTCGTAATGACCTTGTGGCGTTCCGAATGCAGTGAGAGGAACACTCTCAGGATGCATCTTGACTTGCCAAAAACCCGACTTTGCATCGAATTTTGAAAAGACTTTAGCTCCTCTGAGCTGGTTGATCAGTACTCTTACTTGAGCAATTTGATAACCGTCTTTGACAGTCTTCTTGTTGACATCTCTGTAGTCAATTACCATTCCAGCTTTTCCTCTAAGGTTTTCTGCATGATTTCTCACGTAGCATGCTGGAGCATGATGAGGGCTAGTGGACTGTCGAATTAATCTCTTGTTCAGGAGATCTTCAATATATTTTCTAAATTCTTTTTGGTCTTTTTCTTTGTACTGAGGAATAGCTTTGACATGACAGATGACATTCATATCATGTAATCTTAATTCACAGACCACTGGGTCCTTTTCCCAAAACTTCTGAGGGTCTACATCGATATTCTGCTCAAGTAGTTTCTTGATTTTATCAAGAGTGGGAATTTTCTGAGACTCAAGCTTATTCTGAAAGTGCTTGAGGTTGTGCTCATGAATGAAACTAGCTTCTACATCTTCGCTAGTTGTTTCTTCCTCTTCTTCTTCTTCAGAAGATGATTCTTCAACAAGTAGTTCTTCTTGTTGTTTAATCCTCTTCTTCTTCAGAAGAAGATGATTCTTCAACAAGTAGTTCTTCTTGTTGTTTAATTTGGAGGATTGTTTCAAATTTGGGTTTGTAGGGGGAAGATCACCACTATTCTGTTGCGGTCTCTTATATTGTGTGGTAAAGTTTGGACCAACTATACTTTTGGTTTGAGTAAGCCTGTCCCCCCAGTACATTCTGTCCCCTTTTCCAAAGCCTATCGCTTCTTCATCTTGGATGAATCTTTGTTGGAGAATAAAATCATTTCCCAAAAAGAAATCTAATCCATGGCCTTCAGATTGCCAAAGAGTATGGATGATAAATGTTCCTCCACCAATGGTGATATGAACATTTTTGGCTACTTTGTTCATAGTTAGGTGGATTCCATCAAACTGGACACCAGTAGCTATTCTTTTCTTATCTTCTTTCCAGAGTTCTTCTGGAATTGCAAATCTCTTTGCAATTGTAAATCCTGATCCATTATCCACAAAGGCATGTAGATGATATTTTTTGTGATCAGGGAATTTGAGTCCAATCTCTATGTAGTTGTTGTAGACGACTTTCGATTGTTGTAGCTCATTTTCTTGAGCTTGTTCCTGAGGTATGAATGATTTACATTCTTCTGGAACATTTTCTGTTGTTTCAACCAGTTCAATAGTTGTATCGAGTTTTTCTTCCTCGATTTTTGAGGAAGATGGTTCCATAATATCTTAAAACTTAGTTTCTAATTCTTTCTCCTTTTTCTTAGAGAAATATTGTTCATATTCTTGTTCTACCAATTGGCTGACAAGGCCATTCTTGGTCTTTCTTCTTGCTTCAGCTATGAAGCATTCTTTGTGATAAACTTTTTTTGACGTTTCACAGAACATAGGAAGTCCATTCTTTTTGTGACATAAGCAATAGTCACAGACGAATGCACCAGGGTTCACCTGGTAAGCAAACGATATTGCTTCTGTCTTACTTTCTTCCCAGTTTTTGACATGTAGAACATTCATCTGTCTAGATTCTAAGTACTCTACTTCAGAATCTATTTTAGAATCAGATGAGTCTTCTTTTTCAAACCAGGCAGAGTAAACTGACCTGTTGTCTTCTTCATCATCAGAATAGGCTATTTCGTAGCCCTTCATGTTTGCTGTTTCTACTATAGGCTCATATGCTTCAAATTTTCCAAGGATTAGAGCAGAAGCCATCATCAGGCTATCAACCCATTGGTCAAGAGTTTTTCTCTTGTCTAGAGCTTTGTCTAGATTTAGCCAGATACCATGAGTGGAAATTGGTACTCTGGGTATATTGTCCTTTGGGACAAATTTTTGAGAATTTCTTTCTCCATTTTTGCCCGCAGGGGCTTTCTGTAAAGGGAGTTTCATTTTTCCCTTTTCTCTTATGATAACTGTTTTAGAGTTTTCTCCTTCTTTCATTTCAATATCCTGACAGGGAAGGAGTTTTCTTTCCTTTCCTGGTTTGAAAATTTTCATTTCTTCAATTAGTTTTTCTAATCGTTCAGGATTTTCGCAAGTTTCTGCTTCATCATAGAGATCATAGAGCTTTTGTGCTCTAAGCATATTAACTGGTCTGTTCAGATCAGCTTCCAATTCTTCTTCAGTGATGGGTTTTGTTGGATCGTCAACAGAGAATTTGGTACCACTAACACTAGCTTCTCTAGTGTTGTAGCTTCTTCTGAGAATATTGTTGTTTATCCTGATATTTTCAGGATAGACATCACTTTTTCTGTGATCGTTGAATTTTAGACTGATATCTCCAGTCTTTCTGCTTTCATAAATTGCCGCTTTGGCATTTTCTACTGGTTTTTTTAGACCAGACAATTTCCATTCGATAGGAAAAGTTACTTCATCCCAAGTAACCTTGTGAATCTGTTGCGAATGGTTCTTCTGGCTGGTGAGGAATCCAGTAGTAAGACCTGAGATATTTGATATCCTTGTCTTTGGTTCTACTATAGTACTCATCAGTTTATAGTATATTCTGTATACTATAGCCAATTCTTGCATTTTTTTTTTCATTGATATGCCATCTGTCTTGACTCTTAGTCGTAGACAGTGAGCGCATCTTTCAAGCTGGTTGAAAAGTTTGGGAAACAGTTGAAATACGCCACTTGATTGCATAAGGATGCTTCAAGGGTTCCCAACAGACTAGCTTGAAAATCTGATAGTCTATTGTCTTGTAAGACACAAAGAACTTAACAGTTTATGCCTTCTCGTGCAAGAAGTTTTATGCATACTTGGACTGCTCCAATATGCATAAATTGGTAATTTTTTGTTCTTGCTCTGGCAACTTCTGCATGAGAGATCATCAGAAGATCTGTTTCTCTTGTTATTGAGGGGGTTGTGAATTCTAATAATTTGAAATGATGGCTATCCAACACATCAAATTTTCCCTTTTTGTAGATTTGTTTAAAATCTTATTTTGGAATTGAGGAGTTTTTTACCTCCTATTCAATTTTGTTGAATTCGAATTCTTCAGCATTGAGGAGTTGTACTCCTTTCTTTTTTCCGAAGATGTTCATCATTTTGACATCTCTTGTATCTTTCGGTTTTTCGTACCGAATACTAGTATGACTAGTAGATGGTTCCAGAAAAATCATGTTAGGAACATGATTCTTTTCTGGTCTTTCTAATGGTTTAAATCCATTAGCTTTCTTTGGTTTTAGTGTAGGCACTTTCTTGTCCTTCAATATATTTTTCATAGAATCCAGCGTTTTTTGCTGTTCATTGATTTTTCTACTAACATTTGTTAGCTTTTCTTCTTCTGTTTTTGGAAGCTTTTTGATATAATCTATTTTGTTTTCCAATTTTTCCAATAGGTAGATTCTAGCAGGGATGATCTTGACATCTAGATAATTCTTTCAGTATATTCTGATGTTTCTCATCAGAAGATGTAAGTAGAGAATTCAACTTCTCTAATATTAAATCAGACATTGTCCCCATTGGGGATTCCCCTTTTGAGCTATTTTACAAGCTTTGATACCAGTGATTTGCGGATCTAACCGATGCTCAAATAATCAAGAGGTTTTTGTTCCTCTTTGAGAATTCCTTTTTGAGAATATATTTCAAGTCTTCAATATTCTTTTCAAGTTTGTAGATAATTTTCTATACTAGGAAGATTCTATCCCAATAATCTGGTGTTTCTCTACTGAGTCTGTTCCTATAATTGCTTGCTTTTCTTAACTTTTCTCTTTCTTTTGCTAATTCTTGACTTCTTCCTTTGCATAAAGCAATTAACTCTAGTCTGTCTATAATGGGAATTATGAATAGTGAAAATTAACTACTTACTTTTGAGTGCAGAGGATAGATCTATAGCTGCAATAGTGTTAAACAAATAAACACCAAGTATGGGCCCACTACGCTTTGTCAATTTTTGTTGAAGATAAAGGAAAAGTTAACGGTGTATACCAAAATGAAAGGATGATGCAAACTTTGTACACTAATCTGATAGTTATGAAAGTTTGTATACTAAAGTGTAAAATGGTCTAAAGATGGTATATGGTTTGTGACTTTTTTCCTTAATAAATAAATTATTTCTATATGAGGATAAAATAGTCATTTGACTATATCATATTTCAAAAGATTGCAATACCTCCCATGAAAAAAGAAGAAACTTCATCAAAATCAGGAGAGAAATTGCAGTAACTTTTTTTTATTTAAAAAATAAATAAATAAAAACCAATTGACATGTGCGGAACACATGTTAAGAGGCTAGTATATGTATGAGTAAATCTATTTGTTAAAGTTTGTATATTAGATGAGATTAAATACTTATCTAATCTGTTTGAATATATTATTTAAATTCAAATAATCACAGTTGCAAGAAGTTTTACATTTTGAAAAGGCAGTTAAGATGCATTAACAGTTTCTTACATGAAGAAACTGTTATTTTGATGCTGGTGTATATATATCAACTTTGGTCCCTTCAGACACACGCTGTTCTCATAATTAGTCCCATTTTACTAAGAGAATATTAAAGATGGAATCAGGAGAAGGCTAAGATGGATAACTCAATTGCATCATCATGTAAGATTAATTTGTTCCCATTGTGCAGTTTATACACATTGCAGATCCTTAAGATACAAATGCTGTTGCACTCCTAAATGCAATTTACACGGAAGGTTTCTTTATATGTACTCATACTGAGATAGTTTACAGTACTAGATTTATCTAGTACTAATTTCTAACAATTAGTATCAGAGCGATTTATACTTAGATGAGTTACATGTTACTGATATTCAAACAAATTTCTTTTGAAAAGATTTCTGGGAATCATGTTATTATAATCCACATGCAGTTTTATATATAGGTTTTTTTATTGCACATCTAGTTGATGTGCACTACGAAACTAAGCACTTGATACTTCAACTCTTTACGTGACTGGATCATAGTATGTTTTCTGGTTTTCATTCCTATTTATGGATATGCATGTTTAGAGTTTCTGATATTGATCTTTGAAAAACGTCATATGTGGTGTGCTGTCATAGTGGCCCTATAAATGAAACCCTCGAATATTGTATATGCATGGGATCACAGCAAGCCTTTGTTTGTTTGCGCCGGCCATGAACACACCCTGATTTGGAATAATCCACTTGACGCAGCAACATATCAAGACGATTGAGGAACTTGGACTTTCACTCATCCTACCCGTCATGAGGCCAGGAATGATGCAATGACTGGACTCCATTTGATATACTCCACTGTGAGAACCTTTGTACATTTGCTAGTTCAACCAGCAGAGATAGTTGTTTAGCAAGCAATGCTGTAAAGCTGATCATAGAATTCGACTTGGAACGTATGATATGCTAGAAATGTTAAGGCTTGGCATGTGAATCAGGCTAAAGAATGTCTGCAATTGTTGTCGTAGATTTGGATTAAGGTAGTCATTGGGTCCTTTGATCTTGTATGCACTCTACATTCATACTGAGAATTTAGCATACTAGATTCCATATCTTTTACAGTACCTGCAGAAAAACAGACAACGGAGAGCACCGAAGTGATGCCAAAAACACTTGTATGCTGGGGAAAACTGAATGAGTTGTATACCTGTGCTATTTGTCAAGAGAAATGATTCTATGTCAAAATTTTGAGACCCCTCAACATGTTGGATCAAGAAAATTGACATATGCAAGCAGAGCGATTCACACATGGCATGCACTATTAGAGAATGATGATGTAGATTCTCATGTTTTGATTAACTTTTAATTTGGCCTTTAAATTCATATAGGAAGGAGGGCTAGCGCACTAGATTTATTTTTGAAGGATTACCTGGCTCTAATCAGACTGGTACAACGTACCACACACAAGGCTCGAGCTGAAATTCACGCAGTATGTAGCCAGAATTGATTATTCCAATATATTATTAGCTAAAATCCAGACTGTGTCTTTCGACATGGAAAAAGAAAAGCTTGGTGCATAGCTCAACCATAATCCTATGCAAAAGAAACAGTGTTCGAAATGGTACTGAGAGAGGTATACAATTAACAATGGCGGTAGCGATGATGCTGTTATCGCCACTGAACCACCTAAGAAGACCGCATACGATTTGCATGAACTACAAAATTTTCTTAATAGTAACATCTACTAAATAACAAAGACATCATGGAAGGATCTTGCGTCGATGGCGTGGAGTTTCTCGTTTCACATACATTTTCTCCTTTTCATTCAGTGGTCGGCTCGAACCATCTGGCAGGCTGACAAACTTCCAGCCACCACCATCTCCACGCTTTCCTTTGGGTCCCATTTTCTCCACCGTGAAATTCCACCCATCTGCAGAGCGACGACGACTATACTTGTGGTGGAAAACCTCTCCTCTCATCTACACAAGTGAAAACACATAATGCAAAGGGGTTAGAATTGACAGTAACAGAAAATCACAATCAACTATTTGATATGCAATGCAAGGGCAAACTCGGACAGAGAAAAAACATCTCATTGCCCCATATGTCGCCCCAATCTCACTTGGTAACTAATATCCACCCAATAAATTGCCCCTCCTAAGAATCAGATAGTGGAACCACAAACAAAGCCATAGGGAAAAAATTCAAAAGCTGCATACACCCAATTGGATATGAGAGAAATCTGCGGGCCCATATCAATGCCAGCCTACATCTCCAGTATCTAACACAAACATGCAAGATTGCTTAGCTATTGAACTGTCCAAAGCATCCGTCAAGATATACATCATCACTAAACAATTTCATTTATTAGGCACATGCATTATACATAAATCCACGAGCTTTTTTTTTTCCCCGAGAAAAATCCATGAGTTATTCAAATACAACTTCTCAATCTCAAATTTTCAGTCATTAACTGGACCTCAAGCTCTCAACCCTCCTCTGTCATACTCTTCTTCTTCACAATCTTAACCCCAAGTCCCTCCAAATTGCAACCCAAAACATGGACATCACACCTTCCGGCCTCTTATGCCAACATGACCAATTTAAGTTATCCCAATCATGCCTTATACTGTGCTGGGTGCATTACAATGGTGCACATACAACTACAAATGGTCTATCTTATGTCTTAAATTGGGTTGTGCTGTGCCTTTTTAGCCCATGTAGGTTTCCTCTCCTTTACTTTCTATGGTAGATCGAAAAAAAAAAAGAAAAAAAAAACCTTGGATATAATTCACTATTTAGTAAACTTAAAACTAAGGTAATAAGTAGTGATATTAGCGCTCCTTTCTTATTAAAAAAAAGTAATATTAGTGCTAACAATTCAGTTGTGGTGCTTGAGTAATTTATCAACTGAATGTACAAGGTACTATATCTCATGAAACTAAAAAGTGAAAATTTGAAATAATGAATCACAGACTCTTAGATCATGAACTGAATTTGGCAATTGCATCATTATTTTTCAATATTAAAATACTAAATAAATCATGCTTGACAAAAACCCATTTCATAATCATGTCTGGCACGAGCAGAGAAGGCCTTTTTTCATATTTGTGTGTGTTGTATTAGGAAGACTTGTGTTGAGCTCACCTCTACCACTTCTTTATCTTCTTAAATTTGAACTGATATTAGTCTTATAGAATACACTTAAGCCATGATTAAGTCATAACAGTTCAACTCCGGCACCTTATCCATCTCAATAAAATTCCACTGCGATATTTTTATTTTACTATGAAGAGGTCCTAGAGGGCTGGTGGCACAATCCCAATGTAGCCTTTAGTCATTCATCCTTGCAGATGATAACATGTTAAAACATGCAGATAGAGTAAGAAAGGCAAAACATACTTGCCACAAGTGACAGGAACACCTAAAACAGCAGTATTACCTGACAGCACACACTTACTTGTCTACCCCCACTAATGTTTTGATTTCTCATTCTATAATCATAAAAAGTCAGAGTTATATAACTTACTTTCATTTTGTTGAAGTTCATCCTCTGGACAAATTCTTGATACAGCATCTCATCTTCCTTCTTGGAGATCTCATAGGGACTTCATCCAAATCTCTGGTGGTACCATCCCAACCCTCTGGCATAACCTTGAAGTCAGGTTTGTAAGGAAGTGATGCAACATGGAATTCCACGGTCATGGAATTGAAAAAATCTGAATGAGGAAAAGTGTTAGCCCCACAGGAACCAAAAAAAATCTCAATGAGCAAACCTATATCATAAACATAAAATTTGCATAGAATCCTTGATATACAGAAAATATTCCTTTCATATATGAAAAATAATGCTCCCAAATTAACATCTTACTCAGGAAAGCTGTCAAGCAGGAGCTCAACAGAATCATAAGGACGACCAAGCTTCTTCTCCTCTTCCTCCTGAAGCTCCTTCAGCCAAAGAATGGCATGCACTCTCTGCCTCATAATCCTATAATCCTTGGCCAGGCGCTCAACAGTGTAAACATCAGGGTTTTCCTTGTGCAATCGATACATCTCAGCCTTTTCCGAGTCCTTGAGATAAGACCCTCTTGCACCCGGTTCACGCACTTGCTTCATCAGCACACTTATCTCTTTCAATCTCTCTCCCCATCCATCAACAAATCTCTTACTTTTCCGGTTCTCTGCCTCCAATTCCTTTATTCTATCCTCAATCTCTTGCAAACCAGAGATGACTGCAGACTGGGGAGTCTCAACTCCGCTCGTTCGTCGCCCCACCACCTCCCCATCAAAATGCTCCTTGGTCAGTCCAAGCGACCACGAGGACGTAGAATCCCACCCCAAATTATCTGATGCATTATTGCCAAATGTTCCCGCCGCAGGTTTATCCCACCCACTGTTACCATCATTTTGACCATCACCACCAGATTGAAAAGAAAAAAATCGGGAGCTCATAGGCTTACAAGCTTCAACACCATTGTTTCCCAAACTGGCGTTGCTCTTCTCCCCCAGAAACTTTGTCGGAGTCGTGCTTTTGCAGATTGAAGTTGAGGAAAGACGAGATATAAGACGGTGCAGATTCTGCATAGCTCCGGGAAGTAATCTAATTTGCCAACCCACAGGTGCAGAATATCCTAAAACCATAAATGAATCTCGTAAACATCAATCAAGAGTTCAATAACTTCATTAGCCCAAATATTCAATCCGGTAGCACAAAACAATACCAAAGTTACACTCCAAAAACCAAACACAGCATAACATAACAACAATACATAAAATAGCTGCATAACAACTGGTAATGCTAGAAACCCAAAAACCTGACCCTGTCATTGTTTTCTGTGTCTACATTTCAAATAGCAATACTAGATTCTTCGGCAATAATAAGGCGGCTAAAAGAGGGTAAAAAAAAAAAAATACAGTGAAAAACTGAGAAGAAGAAGAAGAAGAAGACCTGAAATGACGGTTGAAGCAGCGCCCACAGAAATTGAATCTTCAATCGGATCGAAATCGAAGCATTTGTAAGTCGAAGGAATGAGTTGGATTATTTGAGAGATGGTAGCATCTAAACCCCAAACCCTCGCAGGCTATGGACACCTTTTCCCTTTCTTCCACATATACCTGTTAGCCGACCCGAAATTCCCTTGACCCGTATGGCTGGCGGGTCAAACTTAACCCGTATAAGAATTCAAAACCCGGGTTAAATGGAAAAGGGTCAAGTTACCAAGTTACAAAAAGTTTTACTCATGTACCACCCTCAAGGAAGCTCTACATTATATTAAGTAAATTAGTTCGATACAAAAGTAGGGTAGTCTCAAACTAGTCTACCAATAAATAGAGTCAATCTACCTCTGAATTGAACTACTATATTCTCAACTGAATGTATTGATACTGTAGACTAATTCCTAAACACAATCTAAGATATCAAAATTTCGTCGAAGATTGGACTTTGAGTTGTCAATCGACCATTTTTTTCTTTGTCCAACAAGCTAAGTATGTTTATTAGGATTTTGTTGGAAAAAGTAGCTTAGATTCGACAATGTAACTTGAATCTTTCTAAAATTGAGATTATTTTGAAAAGAGCTACATGTTCATTCTTCCACGTCAAATCTTTGAAGGCCTTTTGATGATACCCATTTGACATACCGAGCAGCTGATGCGAGCTGAATAATTCCATATCGTAACAACTTTTCAACTTCTAACTATACTTGAAATGTTTCTACACTGGAATTTCCTACCATTATGAATCTCTTTAATTCCATTAACTTTAATGTGCTACACAGTGAGATTGAGAAAATAAAGAAAAAATGTCTTGACACAAAATAAAATAAAAAATAGAAAGCATGCCTTTTAACAATTCATTTTGTTTACCCTTTTTTTCTTTTCTTTTTGCAATAAGTTGATAGATCATTATTAATTAGGAGAACAATCCAGCTCAATTACATCAAAGACAAAATATGGAGCCACGGACAAACCCCAGCTAAAATCTTGATACAAGTAAGAGCATAACGAGCTAATTTGTCAATCACAAACTTGAAGAACCCCAACTAAAATCTTGATACAAGAGCAAAACGAGTTAATTTGTCAATCACAAGTACGAGTAAAGTAAGAATATGAATTTTACTGTATAATCATGCTTCTATATAATGACACTTAAGTGATAGACTGATTGTAACCCAAGAACATGAGTGCAATGGTTGGTTAGAGGTTGTTCCTCTTGGTTTATGGATGTCATCGAGAATCATAGACCAATAACATTTTACTAGGGAGGGGAGTGCGGAAAAAGCTTCACCACGGTCATTCCCATATTTTGTAATTCTTGATATTGATGAATCTTTTCATTTTCACCAAAAAAAAAACAGCTAGCTACTTTGGTTGAATGTAGAAACTATAACACGCGGACCGATGCAGACAACAATACACAAGATTACATGTATGACTTTTAATCCTCCAGTTTAACGGCAACAAGAACAACCAGACGAGTCTTTAACAGTACCCGAGGCCAACTTATAACTCTGCTCCCAAGTATCCATGGATGCAGCTTGCGCATGAGGGGCATGTCGAGGATGTTTTTCTCTCTTCTCTCCCTTTATCTGCTTTAATCCATGCTTGAGGGCAGGCAACAAAGCGTCCATGCACTCAGCAACCGCATTTGGATTCCCCGGCATGTTGATGATCTTCAATATATAGCAAAGAACAAAGGAGACATTAGCTATTGTATCAAACGTTCCATATATTCAGATCTCTTAAATAATAAAATTGATTGTTCAGATTTCATAAGATTCACATCTATGAAACATGAATAAGAAAAGTATCAACTACTTCTAAATAAGCCCCCCGTGTATATCAATATTCATCACTATTATCTGGTGAAACCCCCTTTAGAGCTTCATTTTTCTGTCTTCTTAGGGGATGAAAAAAGAAACAATGTAGCTCTCTACTTTTCACTCAACGCCCAACCACCAATTTGTATAGTGACAATATCCTTCACTTACAAACATTGTTCCCCTTAAAATTGGCTTCCATGATTTTATGAATATGCACTATAATGTGCTTTATATAATATTAAGTGATCAGCAATCATTGTTCTACAACTCCTAATATGAGATATTCTGAATGAAATTTAGATTATGGCCTTACCAATGTTGACCCTCTTATTCCTGCTGCAGCACGGGAGAGCATAGCAAATGGTGTCACCTGTTTTCAAATAAGGGAAACACTGAGTTTAAACTAAAGAGACCCAATAGATTGGTTAATTAAAGGTAATTATGCAATCATAAAGTAACTAAGAAGATTGTAGGAGCGTATTGAAAAGGCTGCAGCCATCAGAGATCATGTAGAAACGCCATTTGTCAGGGTTATAGTAAACCAATAGTCTTTGAGCTAAAGGCACCTACTCCACATCAAATACACTTTACATGCAATACTTAAAAATAAAAAATTATAAAAAATGAAAAATAAATTAATAAATAAACCGTCATGCAATCATTTGACCAATTTGTCATTAAATATACTTTAGACTACATCCACTTTCTAAGTATTTTTGCAGACCTAATTAAGATGGTTAAATCTGCCCTACATTGTAAAAACTAACAATATTATGCATGAAGCTTACCTTTAAACTCTCTTGCATCATGACAAGAAGAAGACCAGGTGTTTCTTTCTCAATCAACTCTTTGGTTGCTTCTGGAGTTACATCTCGTGGGGTAAATCCAGTGCCACCTACAAATTAAGAAAGAATTTCAAGAAAATCGCACTTGGGAAGTTCTAGTCTACCAAATCCAGAAAGAAATTAAATGGGAAGGTAAAAATTGAGAAAATCTCTGCAGAACATCCTTAATTTTGCTTACATCATCTGGTACCACAGCCGTTGAAACAAACTTGGCTCCTCCCAACCTTTCTGAACAAGAAGTTACAACAGAAACTGCCCTTGGACCACTGCAAATGGAGAAAGGTTAAACAAATAAATACATGAATGTAGCAGGCATATAATAGGAGAAACGTGCACCATAGTGAAAATAATATCTTACAAACAAAAGTTCCCATAATGAAGCTAACTTATGGCTGAAAGCCTGAAGCTTTTGCTGACTAAAGGGGAACAACTAAATCTCCTTATTCACATGAAAATTTGCTTTCTCAGACAATTCAATCCTACAACACTCTGGAGGGGATCATAGGTGTCTGATATACACATCAGAATGGAGGCATGGTTGTTCTACATAAGTTTTATAGACACAGGAACAACACATTAAAAAGAAGGATCCATATGTTGCAAAGCATTTAATAATACATCTCATGTTCCACTTTGAACAAGAGTATATCAACTTTGTCTTGTTTCTTTTGCATCTACTAAGTGACCTTCTTGTAACAAACATTCAAAAAGATATATCAAGATGCATGAGTTTGATTATAGATCTTCTGCCACCAAAATCCAATGCTATTATTTTTTACACTAAAGTGAAGGGTCTATATAAATACACTGTCACAAAGCATACAGCGCATCCCATGTTCCCCTTAGATAAGGAGTAATATCAACTTTGCTTTATTTCTCTTGCATCTTAGAATTGACCGTAACAGTTAAAAATGCACAATAAAAAATAAATATCAAGATGCTCAAGTTTGATTATGGATCTTCTCAAGACTCAACGCTGGTGGGAAAAATGTAAGGAGATCATTCTACATTGGCAAACAAACACAAACTTTAGGCCAATGACCCCAATTTGCACCCAAAAAAACAGAAAAAAAAGGAAGAAAGCCCTTCTGTTTGGTAGGAAATAGAATAAAGTAAAGTAATTTTTGACCACAAATTGTCTAATTTTGATTATAAAGAACCAGCAAGTTGTTTTGTAAGAAAAACCTGATTATAAAGAAACAAACAAAAGTAAAAAAAAAATCTGTTTCTTCTCAAAATAATAAAAATAATATAATAAAAAATAATGATAAAAAACCCAACATGTTTCCAGCAAATTTAAACATGTATTAGCCATGAAAAGCTGGTCCTCAACAATTTTGTGAAGCACTAGCAAACTGTAACTTTTCAGAAAATGACTCAGAAAGCTGTATGTAGCTGCTGGTACTTTAAGTTCCATGTCCAGGTCACTTAAAATGAGGTATTGTCCCAATATAGATTGGATCATATATGGATTTAATATATATTTACACATATGCTAAGTATGTTGATGAGTAAGTCTTAACCTCCTATCCGGCCCAGCCCCGGATGCAACAGTATCACTCACGGTAAGAATAGCTACTCTAAACTCAGCATCACGAGACTCAGCTACGGATAATTCTTGTGTTCTAAATCTTTCCATATGAGAAGCTGGACCCGGGGAGATGAGGAAGTTTTATTAATAGCAGCAGTACTTATATTGGAAATAATAATGGCTGACACAGAAGTCCCAGCGGGCATTACACTGCCTGTTGCAGGCAACTCCAACAACGCATTAGCAGACTTCATACTTAAAATCTTACTGCATCTCTGGTGGCCAGTACCCTCCGCAACAAAGCTGAAATACAAAAGAAAAAAAGGATTTATAAGAAAAACTTCTTGAGGCAATTAAAAGGTTAAAATGGAACAAGCACTCAAAAAAAGATACGAGAGTGGAAAACAAGGTACTTTGAGATGTAATCAACTCACAACTCATAATCAAACTACAGAACCTAGACGAAATTCTTTAAACCCGGGGGGGGGGGGGGGGGGGGGGGGAGTACCTGGCCGTGACTCAGACAACCTGTCATTGGCTCTACAAGTTCATCTCCCGTGGAAAGCACACCGATTTTTGGAGTGGGAAAAACCTGGATGCCACATTAGTTCTCAGTCTCTATCTATCGAGCACTAAAGTAAAATTCTTTAATACCTTCACCATTGTCCTTCCAACAGTAGCAAGTACACCAATTTCTGCAGCACCAATTCTTTTTCCAGATATCAATACTACATCATCTTTCTCAATGTCACATCCCTGGAACACAAATAGTTTAATGATGAGTTTAAAGTTCAGTTCATCAAACAAAGATGAATATGGTAAAAACACCATACCTAATCACCAGAAAAAAAAAGTGTTCATGATGATCACCATAGCAAAGCAACTGCTATTTATACATCTACTTTTTATTGCATGTAAGTATGCATGTAAATCAATACAATAAGAAACTAATGCACACAATAAGAAACAAAACACATGCACTCCATCAGTTACAGTAGTCGAGTGACAGAAAGAGACTGCATGAAACCATGTGTCCAACTTAAAACTTACCTAAAAAACAAAATCCCAGATTGTGGATCACATGGAATATAACTTGGTGTTGGTGTTTTCAAGAAAAAAAAAAAAAGTCTGCAAGGATTTTTATGAAAATTTCCCATTTCAGTGCTAGGTCATAATGGTGCAAAATAAATACATAAGGTAGGGCAAATCAAAATAAGTGTTGCCACTTTGACCGCATCTGGAAACCTACAAGAAGCAACAGTGACAGTTTTATCCCCAATTCTTTCCAGCTTTTCAATTCTTCCTTACGAAATAATGGCATTTTGAAACAATGCCTAGACCTGATTCCATGCAAAATTCAGCCTCAACCCCTAACATAACCCAACACCAAAGTCTAACTAAAGTCAGAAAAATAACCAAAATACAATCCTCAGTCAAGAAGACCACAAAATCGATGCTGCAACTTAAAGTGTAAAACTTAAAACATCTAAGAAGCCCCAATTAGCTGCCATCACGAAACCTTAAATCTTCCCTTTGTATTTTTAATCTTGGACATTACTCCCTAAAGACAACCCCATTGATCAGACAAACATGACTAGAGGACTTTTGGCAATAAAACAGTAGGTCTGGATCCTGTGGACGGCATTCTCTCTGGTCATAAACATTTAAAATTCAGCACCGAATAAACAAAAAAAGACCATTATATCTTCTGAAGTCATGCAACCAGGGAACTAGGTATTCACATGCAAAACATCTGCTCCAACTCGATCAGCATGTACATGTGGAACTTTGTTCATAAAAGCAAAAACTACGTCGGTTATGTGTCTTGAGAGTGAAAACATCTACTTCGGTGCATTTAATAGTATTATAGCTATCCATTTGGGAAAATAGAAGTTAATGCATGTCCCAGAAGTACAAGAAAAGAAACTGAGTGACAGTTATGTATAGCATAGTAAAAACCTGAACATACAGTATTCCACTCCACTACACTGCACTACACAGATCATATTTGATATGTCTGAGTAAGGAATCAAATCATACCACTGGACGGATATCAACTCCTTTGCTCGTCTGTACCATTATTCTCACTCGCTTTGATTCATGTGAATGCACATGCACCTGTTCAGTGTCCTCAACTTGTATAACTGCATCAGCACCATCAGGTATCGGTCCTACAAGGAAGTACAACAGGAAACGAGTTAAATGAGGGGGGAAAAAAACATGATGTAAAGTGTGAAAGCACCTTTAGGAAGAACTGAAGAAGAGCAGTGATCCCTAAGGTCAAATTACAATGTACGACAAGAAACACACTTTACAACGAGTAGAGAGACTTTAATATCTTGACGGAAAGTCGAAAAATAAATCTGGTTCCTAGGAGATGAACACCAAAATACACAAGAGCACAAGACAAGTAAGTTACAGAAACTACACTTGAATTTTTCGTCGAGAGATATAAATCACGCACTGGAAATGTAGGTCATGGAATATTCGACAATAAGCTAATAGTGTTCCGGTGATGAACAGTTTCTATTTACCTTGCTAATGCTTGGTCTTAGACTAATCACTAGGACATTATTAGTTTAATTTTCTCTCCCCAGACCCCAGTATAATAAAATTTCAAAACCGTAGGGCATAAATAAGAGAGTAACCTCCAGTAGTAACATATGCCACAGTCCCAGGGGTGACAGTGACGCCGATTCCATCGCTACCAGCTCTTGCCTCACCAACTACAGGATACTCTCCAGGCCCATCTGAAGCTACCACTGCATATCCATCCTGATCATCATCATCACCATCAGGTCAAGGTCAACCAAATCAAATTTACAATCAACATTGGAATGAAGTGCAGAGAAAGAATACCTTGATGGATGCAGGGAAAGGAGGCAAAGGGTCGCCGGCGCGAATGTCCTCGGCCAAGACCTTCCCGAGGGCATCGTGGAAGGGCACCGTGACAGGTGGCAGCCGCTGGATAACTCTCAGAACTATTTCCAGAGCCTCCTCCGCGGAGAGCATTGCGGGTTTGGTCTCCGCCATCATCTCTAGTCTCTACTGTTCACCAATTCTTTCTAGCACCGTCAAATGCCAATTGGAAGGCGGGGATCCTCTGCTTCCTTTATTGCTTGCTGCGGCTTTCTTCATTTCGAATGGGAGTTCGCCACGTAATGGCAATATTCTAAAGAGTAAAGACAGTGAAAAAGGTGAAACGTTCTTCTAGTTCAATGTCAATAACCGACCGAAGTGAGACAACCTTGTTCAAGGTTGACAGCGAAAAAGTCCAGGCCCGTACCTGAAATTTTCAGACCTGAGGCGAACTCTAGGAGTTGGGCCCTCAAATCGTAGTGTGTATTAAAAAAAAAAAAAATCTGGAACTAAAGCTATAAACTCAAAATCTGATAATAAAGCAACAAACAACATGTAATATCCAAAAATATTTAGATTATAAGTAAATAATATATCCGAAGATGTATTATATCTTTTGAAACTGCACGGTAATTTATTAATGATTTAAAAGGTTACAATCATAGAGTGGTACATCAGCAATGCAACTAGGAGAATGAGTGAGCCAAGTCTCATTCTGATGTGATTCAAAACCAATACTAGCAAGACGATGAGCCACTTTGTTACAACTCCGAGGAGCATACTTGATTTGCTCCTCCAGCATGCTATGTAATATCATTAGAATATCATCTATAATGTTGCCAAACTCAGTGAGTGCAGCATCCTTGTATGCAATATCTTGGACTGCAGCAAGACAATCCTTGTATGCAATATCCGAAGATGTATTATATCAGTTAGGCTTCTACCATTTTTTTTTTTTTTTTATTTAATTAAAAAAAAATTTGGGTACACTTTCAAGTATTAATTAATGGGTGTACCCCATTTTCTTTGTTTTACGTCTGAATGGGTGTAAACACTTTAACATTATATGTTATACTATATATGTCAAGCATCATATAAATTTGGCCAACTTTTTGTAGGCCCCCTTGAAACATAAGTTTTTGCCTTTTTTCGGAGAAGTGATTGTTGTTAATTAATATGTTCACACACACTTCTCTTTGGAGTACTGACAGATACTGCACTTGGACATAATAAATAGCTATAAAAAAAATTTTTGGGCCTCCTACATTTTTGGGCCTGAGTCAGCCGACTCTTAGGCCTCGTGTCAGGTCCGGCCCTGAAAAAGTCCCTTAAGATCTCGATCTTAGGTTTGATTTTTCGTGTTGCTAACAAAATTCAAGCCGAGAGCCATCTTTAAGTCTATAATCTATATTTTCTATACTATTGGTAGGTATATTAGCTACTAT
Source organism: Rosa lucieae (assembly GCA_024704745.1). Classification (NCBI taxonomy): domain Eukaryota; kingdom Viridiplantae; phylum Streptophyta; class Magnoliopsida; order Rosales; family Rosaceae; genus Rosa; species Rosa lucieae. Next base: position 47,511,293 of record CM045496.1, read on the forward strand.
TTATTTATAACATACTATTTTTTCAATTTTTTAATTGGGACTCTTAATAAGATTGATCGTTTATCTATAATAAAAGCTAAAAAAAAAAAAAAAATCTCTGCTTTACCTCACGGGGTGTGAGATAGTTTGAAACTTTAAATATCTGTTGTGCAACACATCAAAATGGTAAATAATTCTAACTTTCAAGTTTTAGTTTGTCAAAATAATCAACAGGAATGTGATAAATAGATAAATGTATATTAGTCTTGACAAAGTGCATATTTATCTATTTCCAAAAAAAAAAAAAGTGGTACGTTTGCTAAAAGCGACTTCTTTGGAGCTCCTAAAAGGTTCGACTTGCTGCTAACAGGTTGCTGCAGGATGGGTGTTTGAAAGCCATGTTGCTCGGATATTCCAGAGAGGAGTTTCTTTGCTCAAGGTGCAATGAGGGGATGGGTGGTAAGCTTTGAATGAAGGCTTTACATGTGGGAGTTTGCATTGTGCAAGGATGGCCGATCTTGGCGTGGATTCTGCAGATCAGGTAGCGAGGGTTTGAGGTTCAGAGGGCCTGTGCGGCAACGGTCTCTGGACGATCCGACCACGGGTTGATAGATGGAGAGTTGCGCGGCGGCAGTGCCTAGTGGGGTTCGACCGGCTAGGTTTTGGTGGGGCGCAGGTTGTGAGGTTTGGTGGGGACTCAGTCGGCGTGGCTGGATGCGGTGGAGACCGACGCTACACAGACATTGCGCACGATGGAGTTGGAGGGTGGGCTTGCTTTAGCATTCTTACTGGGCCTTGAGTTTGGGCTCCTATTCTTTGAGTTGCTAGGACTTTAATTTGGACTAGGGCTTTGGCCCTTGGTCCAACCCAATGTTTTTAGCTTTTTTGTCTAATTACAATAAGTTTCCTTATATTAGGAACCTAGATTTCTAGCGCCCCTAACGTAGTACCAATGAAGGATCCCTGTTACTCTATGTATTTGAATGTAAAATGAGTATGTCTATTTTTATGTACCATTGTAGGTACTAGCACTATCTTCTTGTCTGTCTATTAATGGCAGCGGAAGGATATGTAACGGCCTATTCTGGCTTGTGATGAATATATTATTTCGCCCTAGGGGCTTCTTGATTCATAAAAAAAAATATTAAAAAAAAATTATATATTTGTCAATATTTTCATATCAAATTCTCTATATTTATTTGGCTAGATTCTCGTTATTAGAAGTTATTTACTTATTTTTTTATATTTAATAGGTTTTTGATGCAAAAGATGAAAAGAAGAGAAAATCAGGGAGAATGTGTAATATTGGAGGAATCCTAGTTCATTCAAAATTGCAAAGTATCTTAGAGTCATAAATGCAGAATTTTGGAGTTCTGATTCTGTAAGAAAACTTAAAAGGACTTGAAGACTCATATAAAAGGAGGCTGGGCTTGACATCATTCTAAATATCTTTGGACGCACAACATCAACACATTACCGTCATTCTCTCCTCCCTCCCTTTTCATATTTTATTTTATTATTTTTATGCGTAGCTAAATTTCCCATAGTTAGGAGTGCTTTCAGCCGTAGTCATGATATTGGCGTTTTATAAATTTGTTTCTTGAATTTTGGTTAACGATTCATTGGTCTATCATTGATTAATCTTGTATGTTGTTCAAGGTGGCCAACACTAGTAAGCATGCTAGCTTATATTGTTATGAACGTTTTGTATATATGATCGTCCAAGTCTACTTGCGTTCCAGAGTAGCGATTGAATGACTTGAACCCCATTCTTATGAATCGGTACCGAAATTTCCTAGCTTTACTTAAAATCTTTTTGTTCTTGATGACTTCTAGGTAAGAGCTGTGTAAGAACATCACTCTAGGTTCCATGTTAGAAGCTAGTTAGGATGCACAAATCGTGCACTTAATATATCAAGTATATAAAAGGTTAATAGGTTAAGTTCAACACATCATTGGCTTAACTTGAGTAACGATATCCTAATTTAATTGAAATATCTTAGTAACATATCATAGGTGTAGTCATTGTTAATGGTGAGAAGTAGTTCCTAGCTAGAGTTTTATTATTGATTTTTAAAATCCTAAAATAAAAACTCAACAACAGTTTTCTATTTTTGTCATCTTTCTGTTCTTCATTTTCTTTTATTTATTTGACATGCCAAATAAACCCTAAAAATCATGAAACTTAGTCAGTCTTTAGTTTAGTGTGTCTAGATAATCTGTATAAATTTTCATTTTATTTAGAGTAGTTTAGAGTTATATTCCAATCAGTTCTTTCATATTGGACAGATTTGGTTTTTAATTTTAGACTGAGCCATAAATTAGTGATTTAGATTCAATCCTCTGCGGAAACCCCTACTTTCCTATACTATGATTGACTAACAATTGTGATTGCACGGTTAATTTATACACCTATTTTAGTTTGACTAACTCTTTGAGTTTAATGTTTGCATTTATTCATGTTGGAATGAAGTACATGACATGAGATTTCAACAATACAAGAGAGGGATGCTCGTTTGTCTTTTAATTATAATGTGAATATGTTGCTTTGCAGTATGTCTCAATAACATTTGCATAACAGCATTTTAATTTCAATGAGAACAAGTGGTTAACAATGATAGCTCTTATGGAAAGGTTAAGAGCATCTCATCAAATGGGACTATGAAATTTCACATGGGTTGATAAAACATTTCTATTGCGAATAGATTCCATGAGAAATATATTTGCAGATTATATCTATCGAAAAATTGTTGTATAACTAATGTTTTAAATTAGGTAGAATGAACAGTATTCAAAACTCATGTCGAGGGTGGATGTCCATCTTATGGTATATGTAAACGACTATAAGATGGAAATCCACCATCATGTCATATTTTGGTATATGTAAACTATTATAAGATGGAAATCTACGCACCCTTAACATGATGGACATCCATCCTCAACATGAGTTTTGAATATTATTTATTCTACCTAGTTCAAAACCTTTGTTATAACAAGTATTTTTCCACACACACCCACACACAAGGTTCTTTTAGTGAGGGCCTCCTTTCTTTGGCCATTTTAAGGGATCATTTATTAGAGCAACATTTCGGTCACATATCAACATTTCGACCTTTCAGTTCTTAAGTCTTTATGAATAGATCAGTTTTGTAAACTTTCAGCTAAATTGATAATGGTTAAGGTACTGAACTAGATAAAATCAACAAACAAACCGAATATGTCCAACTTGATCCGTTCATGTTCATAATGGTAAATCATGATTATGAACGCCTTAATAATGAACGGTTGAGATGCCGATATAATAAAAAATTAGGCCTCACAAGAGATCTCTTAAAATGGCTAAAAAAAAAGATATCTTAGTAGAAGGGTCACACACACACATGCCCGTTTTCTAGATAACCTCCTTACTTTAGAATTTGAGGATTTGTATTATTTTACACTAGCATATGATCTAACCGTTGATCCTTCAGATTCTTATGCAAGAAGTGTGTCTATTAAAAATGACTAAATTCATAATCATTTGGTCATTCAACATTGTGTAAACAAATGTAGCCCGTTAGATAAAATTAGAACTAATATTATACTAATCAAATGGTTAAAGGTTTTTTGATTTGGCTAATTTTTTGTAGGACTCATATAAACATATCTAACTAGAGAATGAATGGTTTAGATTATTAAAGTTTATGCTAAAAAAATAAAGCCTCACATTTCAAGTTTAAGGAGGTCCTTTCTAGATCCTCCTTCTATATGTGTGTGTGTGTGTGTGTGGGTTATTGCAAATGAAGGTGTGTATGTGTATTACTGCAAATGAAGAAGTTGAACTTTTATTAATTTACTAATTTGAGATGTCAAATGCAAGTTGAAAAACATGTACAAATAGCATATATATCAAATCAAATATGGATCATAAGAAATTCTGATAGAAGAGATCTCTAAATCACCATTTATGAGCTGTCTTACCGTAAATTGAGTCACATGGGTAGAGCTATTTAGAACCTCAAACCCTTTCCAATTTACTCTTTCGCTTATGTTTGGAGCATGCCTTGTTTGGCGTACTCAATATAACTAATCGTGTCTATTGATGATATGTTTTTCCAATCCAACTAACCAATTAGATCCGTGAAAGTATCTAGAAAGCTCTGCATCATGACTATAGTAGAGCAATTCGAATATGCTTTCTAGATACACTTGTATTTAGAACTTTGAGTTACCAAGTTCTATACTTGCAGTAATAGTGCAATTGTGGATAACTATGGTAATAATGCTTATGGAGTCTCATGTAGTGGAAATCACCACCTCCATATGCTCAATCGCTTTCACACTAAAATTGTACATTGTTTCATTTTCAATCAAAAATCTCTGCTTCCTGATCAATTTAATCAAAAACACGCAAATAGCCTCCACCGCATTCAATCAACAACACAAATCCTACTCTAGCATGCCTAATTTTCTTAGAAACCCTAAACAACCGCATTGCAATAGAATTAGGTTTTGAAAATTAAACCCAAGGCTCATCTTCATGATATTTGGGCGATCGAGAACCTTGATGGCATTTCCATAGGTAGAGTGGAATTAACGCAAAGACGAGAAATATGGAAATAATTAGAGCGAACATTTCCTCCATCATCGTTTTGATATCTCACGCTGCCAACAACACCACCATGAAATGTGACGGACTGGCGTTCTAGTGGTTGTCCACCATATATATTACAATTTTGTAGAACTAGTTTAGCATGACCAAAAATAAGATCTACTGTACCATGGATTTCGCAATCTATGAAGAACTAAATACCAAGTTGTGTATAAAGAGTGTCTTGGAATCCTACGATTCTACATCTATAAAACACAGAATAGTTGAAACTACTCTGGACTGCCACGGCTTCCCTTGCTTTTGGCCCAGTGATATTTTCGAATGTGATGTCTTGCGCCAAGAATCTATCCCCTTCAATTGCTAGTGTTGCACTTTCGAATGTGCAAAGTCCTCCAATATGACTTCTATTATCGGTGATTGTTTTGTTGACTTCCTATCGAGAAAAGTGATTCCACCTTTCTTTGTCAATGATCAGTATCTCGTGATATACTCCAACTTTGATATTTATCGTGGAGTGATTGAGGCTACAATTTGGTACAACGTTGATGACATCCATTATCATTGTGAATTCTTCTGATATGTTTTGTTGGGTTTCCATACATAATTGACTTAATGAGATTTTTGACTTGTGTTTAAATCAACTTGAATTGGGTTTCCGTTGATGAAATGTCTTTTGTAATTAGGACCATACATCACTAAAACTCTTGAAAATCTAACAAATCTAAAATAAAAAAAAAGGATGAAAACCTTTCTCTTCATCAAAATTATTATTATTTATGTAAATAGTAAGAACTCGATGATTGGATTGGTACCAGCGATATTGAGATAAATGTCATATTTCATGTTATCAAGATTAAAAGTCTCATCCACAAATTCCACGTAATTTATTTCCTAATTCTTATTTTTTAAAAGCGTTAAATGAGTAACTAGGAAAATAATATTGCTCCTAGATGCTCATGAGTATCGGATGATACTCCAGGAGCAAAAAAACTTCATCATTAGATTGATGTATCAGCCCCCATTATTTGTGTTTTTTTTTTAGGTAGAATACTATTGTTATTTATCAAAGTGATTTGCTTACAAAAATTACAATATATCCAGAGAATGAGGTATAGATGTTGGTAACAGGAGGCTTCTAGAGCAAGCACATGTCAAAACATGGAGATACACTGGAGCCAAAAAGCTAAGGCAGTAAGCCAACTAAACTTGAAAGAAGATTTGCTTACAAAAACTACAATATATCCAGGGAATGAGGTATAGATGTTGGTAACAGGAGGTTTCTAAAGCAAGTGCATGTCAAAACGTAGAGCTACACAGGGAGCCAAAAAGCTAACGCAGTAAGCCAACTACACTTGAAAGAACTAATATAGGATGATTAGTTAGCTCTTGAAACTGCCTACCATCAATCATGGATAATACATGATCCAACAACGAATCATCATTTCCGTGAGCTTCTCGCGCCTCTTCAATCAACTTTTCGAGAGACGATTTGTCATGCTTATTGTCCTTCATCATCATACACCCAATTTCATAAGGAGTAAGGCCACTTTCCACCCCTCTCTTCAAAAGCATCGTACAAATCTTTAGAGTGATTTCAGACTTCATAAGGTCAATCAAATTCTCCTTTAACAATGGGATATCTTTTTCTACCTCAAGATCTCTGATGTAGTTAACAACATCAGCTGAATATGAGGATTGTGCCTGAGGCCATTCTAGCTATTCAAACTTGCAGCTTGCTTCAAAATTAGCATTGGTTGGCAAGCAGCAACCATGATCAATAGGAATTAGTTTGCCATCATGGGCAACCAACATATTTGCCATGTGTCTATCTATGTTAGAAATTCTAACATCCAAAACTGATATCTTATGATCATCATGAGTCAAAAAACAGCTACAACCAAACTCATCTGACCTTTGTGCTTCACATACTTTTGCAGTGAACATTATGCCAAAAAACAAATCAGACAACATATTTCCAACAATAGGGAAAATTTTAACTGTTATCTAATATAATCAACAATGTTCTAAAAAACGGTCTAGGCGGCCGCCTAGGCGTTAGGCGTCAAAGAGCCGTTTCGATTTTGGCATGTGCGTTTGCCTTAAGAGGTGGGCAATTAGGCGTCCGCCTAGGCACTTTAGGCGGAGCTAGGCAGGCTAGGCGGAGCATCTGGGCGCTGGGCGTCGGGTGTTTTTTAGATCTAGAACTGGAGAATCTCGTCATCAGAGGAAGAAGATGGCGGCGACGAAACGGAGGAAGATGAAAGTATAAGAGAAATAGGGCTTTTGATACATATCCAGACGCATGCGATGATTTTTACCTGAGGGTGGATCAAAGATATGCACAGTGATCAAAAGAGAAACGATCAGAGACGTTGGGCGGAGCCGCGGAGGTGAGGTGAAGTAGGGATTAGGTGCGGTTGAAGTTCTCAATCTTTGTTTAGAAAGAGGAGGAAGATCAGGGGATGCTTGAACGTGGATGTACATTCAATTAATGCCATCAGGAGGATAAGCACAAGAACCAGAAACATATAAAGAAAGAAAGCAAAAGCATTTGATAAAAAAAACAACTATACAAATAATGAAATAAAAAATGGAAAAAGATGTATATCTTTCATGTCCCACCGCCCACGTGGGAAAAGATTTGTTTTGTTATAAAAATTATAATGTCTTCTTCATTTTTATTGATATATGTTAAAAATAAATAAAATAATAAAAACCGCCTAGTCCCCTCCTAGCCTCCTGCCTAGGCCCCTAGGCGCTAGACCCCGGACCACCGCCCAACTAACGCCTAGCGTTTTTTAGAACCTTGATAATCAGACAACAGCAAGAATTATTCTATTGTCCAAATTTTCGATTCATTCAATAGTTATTACATTGTTGTTGTGCAATTGTTATTCAGATGATGGTAATGTTTTGATGTTGTCAGAGTGAGTTATTTCATACAACATTTATTACATGACTGGTGTGCAATTACTATTCAGACAATTGTTGTATTTTGATGTTGTCTGACCGATTTAATTCAGACAACAATCGTTTTTTGCTACTTAATTATATTTTGTAACTCTCTTTCAGACAATGGCTTCAGACAATAGTAATCTATTGATACTTTATTGTTGTGAAATTACAATTTACACAATGGTTCAGTTTTGATGTTGACTAACTGATTTTATCAGACAACAATTATTTATTGCTACTTTATACTGTTGTGAAACTCTCCTTCATACAACAGTTATTATTGATGTTTTAATCTGTTGTGCAACTCTGCTTCAGACAATGGCTATGAATTTATGTTGTTTGAGTTCCACACTTAGCCAAAACCCAATTTTTAAAACTCCCTCTATCGACTTTGCCCGCCCATTTTTTGGCCAAAATTTAAACTCCTGCTTTTCACAGAACTCCTCGTTTTATTTTGGGAAAGGGAAAAAAGGGTTCATATTCAACCCCTCTCTCTCTCTTTCTCTTCTCTCGGAGGCCCGGCCAGCTCCCCATCTCTCTCTCACTCTTTCACTCTCACACACACATAAACGCCGCGGACCGGGCCGAACCTTGCATCCAATCCAAGATCAAGAACTGCACCAATAGAGAAAACTCTTGAAACCCCCCAAAGGATTCTCTACAAAACCCTATTCCCTCTCTATCTTTCCACACCAGACCAATCTCCATTGCCGTCCAATCACCTCGAACCCTACTCCATTTTCCGCAATGAGATCTCTACCTCCTCTCTCTGCTCCACTTCGGCTGACACCCCCGCACCCAACTGCATCCACTCTTTCCCTCTCTCTAGCCAGCTTCTCCTAAAACCCTAGTTCCCACCGCCCAACCCTTCGACCTCAAATCCAAATCCAGAGGTAAATTTTGAACCTTGTCTTGTGTCAATTGCCAAATCCTAATGCTTTGGCTCTGTTGTTGAGCTCTTTCGCTCTTTGTATTCAATTTCGTGTAATTCAGCTCTTTTTGATTGGAAAGATCTTTGCTTTTTGTTTTGTCTCGATTGTTTTTATCGGAAAAATGTGTTTTTATCAGAAAAACTTTAGCCAAAATGACTAAAGAATGAAGAACGAAAGCCATTTTGGCTTCAGATGAAGGAGACGTGGGCCCCAGGGGCCCCAGCTGGACATGGCATTAAAACCAAAGGTCATAAAACCAACGGCCTAGATTTAGTCTTCAATTATTCTATTTAAAATGAAAGACCCAGATTAATTAGTTCTAAAGTTCTAAAAATAAAAAAGTAAATATATATTTACTAATTTATAATCTAACGGTGGAAAAAATATCATGGATTAAAATCAACGGTTAATATAAAGTAATTGTATTTTAAACAAAAAAAAAACTTGAAAAATAAAAGAAAATTTTCTAAAAAATAAGAAAATTTTTCTAATAATAAATTAATAATGATATATTATATAAAATAATTATGTATGATATATAAATTCATATTGTAGTTAAATAATTGTTTACAATAATTAATTTATGAAATGACTTTGGCTTTTGACTAAAGAAGGTTGTAGATGCAAAATATGAATGAATAATAGTAAAGACATTAGGGGAGTCAACTTTTGCAAATGACTTTGGCTTTTGACTCCATTGTTGGAGATACTCTAACTCTCTCTCAAACCATTTCATTCCAAATAGAAATTGTTGTCTAACAATGGAACATCATAAAATGGAATGCAAAAAACTGTTGTATGAACAATTTAACTGCAATACTTTTCAAACACTTTCAATTGCCCAACTAGAAAAGACACAACGATAAAGTAGCATGTTCTGTAGTCTGAAATATATACTAACAATGCTATCTTCAATTTTATATTGTCTTGCTTAAATTCACTCAACAGAAGTAAGCTAAGTCTTGATGTAGAAGATTGATAGTGACAACAGTTTTTGGTCAAAACATGTTTTCTGACTTTTCTTCACAAGTTTCTTTCCATGAGATTGTTGTTGACTTATTTTGCTTTGCATAACAGAAACAACATTATATGTTGTTGTCCTTTCTAGTATTCAGACAACACGCATATTAATGCTAGCGCTTGTCCAAACCGAATTCATACGACAGTTTGCCAATGCTGTCTGATACCCGCATCAGACGGCATGAGTATTAACAACTTTTAACCCTATCAGACGACAGTGAAAACTCTCGTCTGATTCGTTCTTTTGGCATAGTGGAACCAACCTTCTCATTGGCTTGTGAAGCATCATCAACAGGCTTCTGAAAACACTTAACCATCAGTGTCAAAGGAACATTAGCAAACCCATGATCCAAGAGATGCCACTTCCCTTTCAGCCCCTCCTCCAACACTTTCTTCAGATCATCCGGTAGCGTATACTTTCCCCTAGGGTTATTTATTGCTCCATACTCCTCATCTCTGGGTTTAAGACACTAGCAACATCTCCAAATCTGTCTCTTAGGAAATATGTACAACTGCAACCATTAGAAGCCAGCAGTAACATATACCCTTTCTCAAAACCATGAGATATGGAACAGAGGAGACATTGAGCTTTTGATGACAAGGGAAGCTTAGGAAATAAAGGTTCAATGAAGACTCGCTTGTCTCCTCAATGCATATTTTTTGAACATATTTTTCAACCTTTTGCCAAAACCTGTTAAGGATGAAAGGAAACAGAGAACACCATTAACAAAAAAAAAAAAAAAAAAACAAACAAACAACAACAAAAAACAAAAAACAAAAGCAAAAAAAAAAATCCCATTATTTGTAATTCTTAAACAGATGCGAAGTGCAATTTTTTATTTGAGAACTTGAAGAATACATTAGTTGAACAAGAGAGGGTAAAATACTCGTTGCAGATATACTATTAGGGAAAGAGTTTTTCGGTAGATGTCTACTTTAGTATTTTTATTTTTATTTAATATTTTTATTTCTATTTTACTATGGCATGGTAAAGTATATCTTTTGAAGAATTTCTAGAAAAAATTTATACAAAAGTTTTATATGTAAAAAATTGTTTATGTCTTGAGAATTACTGGTGATATACACTTGTGATTTTGAAAATTCTAGTGGTAGGCACTTGTTCTTTCAATTTTGAGCTAAAATCATTTTATTACCCTGAACTTTACACCTAAAATCATTTGCGTCCCCAAACTTCTAATTTGATCACATATGCCCTTGTACTCTCCAATATGATCAACCAAAGGCATTAGTAAACTAATTCATCAATTTCTTCATAAATTTGTGATGATGAGAGTCCACTTAGGGTCAGTTTTTACCTTTGAACATGCAAATGGTGTGTTTCTTGCATGATTGAAGGCCAAAATCTAGTTTGAGTGGGCAACACTATATGAAGAAATTAATGGATTAGTTACGAATTGGCTATAATCAATTATATTGGAGAGTACAAGGGCACAAGCGATCATATTGGAAGTTTATGGGCACAAATGATTTTATGTGTAAAGTTCAGGGTGGTAAAATGATTCTAGCTCTTCATTTTTTTTAATTTTTTTTTTGTGGGTTAGTAAATTGGCTTATGTTCTGGAGTATTTGTATAAGATGATGTACATGCCAAATGAGCCAAGCATAAACAACATTCATGTAGTGACCAAATCAGTGAAACAGGGTCCTCACCGACCATATCAACTCAACACAAAGATCAGGACTAGCACTATCCAGCATAGACAATGTCCCCTCTGGACATTGATCAGGAGACACTAGAACATGTCACCAAAAGGCTTTCGAGTAAGCCCCTCAAACTTGCAAAAACCATTTTTTCCCACATGGAAGAATAGTGGCAATATTATCAAGAGTTCCCTTATAAGATGTCTCCTCTCTCATCATTATTGGTAAGCATTTACTCACCACCTAAATTTACTCCTTTCAATATCTTTCAGAAAAAAAAAAAAAAATTGGCTGCTCCATACAAGGATATTAACTTAGAACATCTTCAGCAGACTCTATTTTTGCTCCTTAGCTATTTTGGTGATGAGCATGTTTAGTTTTTTATATAATTTAGCTACTGCACCAGACTCCTAAGTGGCTCTTCATTATAACTTTTAGCTATCTCGCTGTTAAATATAGAAAGAGAGATGAGGCTCTCTATATTTTAAAAGATTCATTTTGAGTTATTTTATGAATTTATAAATAGGGAAAAATTATGTTTAGTCCCTGTACTATGAGTTTGTCATTGTTTCAGTCCTTGACATTCTAATTTAATCCGAAAAATCCTTGAGGTCACAATTTTCGTTCAATTTGGTCCATTCCGTTAAATCTCCATCCAAATGCTCCGTTAAGTCATTGACGTGGCAGTTCCTTCCACGCTAACTCAGCTCGATAACTGTGAAATGTCCAATATAACCCTGTCCTTTCTCCTTTCTTCCTTTTTAATTTCTTTTATTCTCTCTTTTTTTCTTTTCTGCACACTAATATCCACTGCCACTACCACCATAACCACCACCAGGCTCTCTACTGCCACCATGAAGCTTACCATCCGAAAACCTCCTCGGATTTGTCATTCAATGACTCTTCTCCAACTTCTTTGATATTTAAGGACTCACTAAGAGCAGTTTCCATGTCACCACCACCAATCCCACCCTCTCACTACCACTACTCGCTGCTGCACCACCTCCTACTCTGCCTATCACACTACACCCATAACCACCACCGAGCTCTCCACCACAACCATACCTATTCATCTTCTCCAAGCCACTACCACTCAACTCCTCATTTCTAATCCCCCAGATTCCTACCGTCACCACCACACAAAACCCACAAATCCCAATACCCAAAATAGCGATTCCACATTCAAGAACAGTAAGAACAAAAACTGAACGCCTTTCTTTCCCGAATTGAAGCCCTAAAACCAGTAGGGCGACACTTGTTGCCGCCTATTCATCTTCTTCTTCCTCCTTACCTTCAATTCAATCTAAAAAATTTCAAAATCTCAACGAAATCTAACTATCCAAAAAAATAAAATAAAAGACTCAAGCATTGAAAGCACCGAATTTGAAAACCCAGATTCCACAAATGAAAATTAAGCAGAGAAAACCATTCTGATGGTGTATTTCACCATCTCCGCTGCAAATGACTCCTCCATCGCCTCGAGCAGAGGCCTCTCCATAACCTCTCTGTCATACCCGTGCATAAACACTACTTTTTCTAATTCATCACCGAGATCTTCCTCCGCAAGAGCATCAATCTTAAACTGCTTCCTCCAGTGGATCGTGTTTCGAAGCATAACAAAAGCATCTTTCACCTTGAAGTCCCGAGCCCTTAGAAACTTGAGAAGAATCACATCACTCCTGTCATCCTTGAGCAGTGGAACACCCCAAATTGAAACCTCCTCGATCTGGAGAGATCGCGGATTGCGATGTTTCCTTGGCTATTTCATTTGCTTCCTTCACTAGGTTCTCCTTGATTTTTGGCTCATGGAGTGGCTTTGTTTCGGATTCCAAACAACAATGTCTTCTTCAATTTTGTGGTTGGATTTGATGAGAGGATGGTGCGCCTGAAAGCAAGCGCATAATTTAACCCTGAAATGTCATTAGTAGTATAAGTAAGTAGGGATCGTTCTATTCCGGGGATTGAGGGTACACCTGTCATTGTAGGACAAACAAACAATTAAAATTAAAACAAAGTATAATATTCACAAAGATATTCACAAGTATAAACATTATTTACGAAAAAGGGGGATTTTGTTTTTGGTTTTTCGAAAATAAAACTAAGTTAACAAAACAATTAAAATGCAAAAACATAAAAACACAAATGGAATGAGAGAACAAAGATCAAAAACCGAAACATATGATTAAAATTGATTCAAACCCTAATATTGTTCATCTAAGTCATGAGAAAGGAGTTGATCATGTGAAACGTTAAAAGCAAACAATTTCCCATATTTTACTTTTCAACGCTAATTAATCTAAGTGAAAGCACAAAGACTAATCCTATCAAACATGCATTCAAGCCCTAGAAAGCTAGTCAATCATAACATGTTTAACGCAATAAACACCTAGAAAGGCTATCAACTCAAGTGTGCAACTTAGTATGAAAAAGTCCACCTAATTGCAATCCTCGTTAATTAAATTCGATCTTTGTACAAAACCTTTACTACTTTGATTCAAGTTTACACAAAACGAAAAGTCGATTTCATGTTCTTAAACCTAGCAACAATCATGCATAAACCCTATAAGTGTCGACCCAAATAAGATTAATACACAAAGGATATCTATAACGCAAATTTAATTAAACAAACCCACATAAGCAACTCTTGAAGAACAATAATATGAATCTGAAAATTCTCAATTAATCATAAAAATTCCAGAAATTAATATTTGTGCAAACATATATGTCAACTAGAACAAAACCAACGAAATCAAAGCAAATGTTACAAAGGAGAATCGGATTACACCGTGAGATGAAGATGAGATGAACGAATTGAGGATGTGGTCTCTTGAATCTCGAAAGCAAGCTTCAAGGATGGTGATGGAGGATGATGCTCACGGCAATTCTTCTTCTCCCTTGGCCTTGCTTGAACTCGTGGCTTGCTCTAGAGGGTGGAGGAACTCACGGCTATGCTAGAGAGCTTTTCTGAATTTTTTTCTAAAGTATGAACGTCAAAGCAAGGGAACCCTTGACGTCTAGAAGAAGTGAGTATATATAGGGGACGGCCTCTAGGTCTCCAAGCCGTGCAAACCCTAAGAATCCTCACGGCAATTGCTTGATAACTCCACATAATTTTCTCCAATGTTTGCTTGCCACATAAGCCCTATGAGGTGGTCCAACCAATCACAAAATTCCAATATTAATTCCCTAAATAATCTTGCCGAAATATATAGAGATATTTTCTGATTTTATGCTTTTAAATTCGGCCAAAACTCTTTAGGGAATTTAGGAATGTATCTAGACTTCTTTTGAGCTTTTCTTGGTCTCCACACATATTTTCTTACCTTAAAACTCTCTAGAGAATATCTTTGCCGTCCAAAACTAGGGTTTTCACGTCCCCTCCCTTGTTTTTCTCTTCATTCTTCACGGCAACTCTTCTAGGGTTTCATCCTTGCATATTTCTTTCCATAAAAATAGCCCTAGAAAATCTCCCTAGAAAATCTCTTCTTATTTTCTGATTTTTCTCACGGCAAACCCTAGTTTCTCTCTTGGAATTTCACGGCAACAACACCTCTAGGGTTTACTTCTTGCGTCACAAACCCTAATTGCATGGGCTTTATGGGCCTTTGATCCATTTGCCGAAAATCCACTTCATTCTTGAGAGTTCTTGGGCCTTGTTGCTTCTCATTCAAGCCTTGTCACCTTCCAACGTCATAACACTTCATTTTTCCATTTCTTTTTCATAATAACGTTGGAAACTTCATTGGTAAGCTTTCCTCCTTTTCGCAGGGTTTCCTGGTTGAAGCAGGAAAACTTCTTTTCTTCATTTCTGCTCATTTCTGTGGCTCATTGCTCTTCATCTTTGCTCCCCTTGGTGTTCGCAAGCTCCTCTTTCCATTTGTGAGTTCATTTCCACTTTTTAGCTCGGAGGTCCTGAAAATAGAAACTAGTAAGAAAAATAGAAACTTTCCTAAAATGAAAAATGGCAACTTTCCTAAACTGAAAATGGGAAACTTTCTAAAAATGAAAAATAGAAACTACCGAAAATGAAAACTTACTAAAAATGATAAATAGAAACTACAAAAAATAGAAACTTTCTACAAATAGGAACTTTCCCAATCAAAGAATGGAAACTTTCCTAAACAGGGTTTTAATAAGGAAATAACGCAAGAAATGTAGGGAAAAGCAAGTAAAACATCGCATTAAAATGCTCCTATAAGAGGAAGAAGAAGAGCTAGGATGATGAGGCCGGTGTTTGGGTAAAGGAATAAGAGATTGCTGCAAGAACAAAAAAGAGAAGAAATAAAAAAAATTAAAAGGGAGGCTAGGGTTATTTTCGACATTTTAACATCCACCACGCTTATATGGCACTTACGTGGCGCTGAGTTGGCGTCTACTTATTTGCCACGTCAACCAGTTAACAGAGCATTTTGACGGCGAGGACCTATTAGACTGAAATTGTGATCTCAGGGAGTTTTCAGATTAAATTAGAAAGACAAGGACTGAAACAAGGACAAAGGCATACTTCAGGGACTAAACAGTATTTAGCCCTTATAAATATATTTAAACTATTTAATCTTCATTTAGAAAATAATATAAATTCAAAACTAGCTAAAATAGAGAGCACTGATACAGACGTATTTCTAAAGTGGCTAGCCAAAATGACTTTTTTAGCTACTTTGGCTAAAATTTAACTTAAAAATGGCTAGTATTGCTAAAGATGCTCTTAGGTATCAGAGAAGTGAAGGCCAACCCCCCAGTCTACCTCTTGACGCCAAGTATATTACTCTTGTTAGGTATCGAGTCAGCATACATCCAGTCCAACAAACTAGCCCTAGGTTCCGTCTTACTCGTCCAGATATAGACACAAACATTTGACACCCATTTAACGTCGTATGCTGGAATCTTGCAAAAATATATTTCATACTCTTAAAACCATGCTCGAGCGTATAGAAGACCTACCCTTAATAGAACTTGTTTGCCCATTTAGCATCGTCTGTAGGAATCCATAAAAAATATATCTCTTAATGCCCGAGCATATAGAAGACCTACCCACTTGTTCGAGTACAGTCTTGTTATTAGGCTCAAGCAAAAGGCAAGTCCAGCCTTGTCTTAGACTTGGTAGCCATGCTCGAACTAATCAAGTTAAAAACATTACTCAGCTGTTCGAGCGAGAACAGAGCTACCAAGAAGCAACTTTGGCAACTTATTAGCACCGGTGTCACCGTGTTAAGAATTGGAAGCAATGAGGCACTAGCCCAGGCCTTCAAGCATACTAAGAAATAGTATACTTGAGTAAACCTCGAAAAAGCAACAGTTACACGATCACCATCACGGAAGCTATCGTTTTGGGTACCCTCCCAACAACACCCATGATCCACATACCAATCATCCTCGTCCTGGAATTCATGCATGGCATGCCACCATCACCACCTTAAGTCCAAGTCGATCGACAGAGACCAGAAGTGCCCTGCGACCTTTGATAGTGGGATTCAAAGAGCATCTAGGACCCTTCGCACCCCGCATTCTGACTTCAACCATGGCAGCTATTAAGGAAATGAATCAGAGCTGATACTCTAGGATATGATTGAATAGCTGTAAAGATATGTATAGTTAGTTTCTGATACTTTACTATAGTTATCCCTACTTTCACGTAGGAGAGATTAGCATAGAGTTGTATATAAACTTGTAACCCACTCTGATTCAATCACAATATTGGAAACATATTCATCTCCAAATTCTTTATGGTGTTAGAGCATCAACGCTTCTAAGGACCTAGAAACCCTTCCAATCTAACAAACACACTTACAACCTTTACCTCATGGCCGGAGACGAAGAGAAGGCTGTCGTTCCAAAGCCTCTCTATCAACAGACCTCCAAGAATGCTGCACCATGGGAGAATTCCAACCATTCGCTATTTCTCCACCACTCAGACCAGCCAGGCGCCATGCTTGTTGCGCAGGCTTTGGTGGAAGACAACTATACTACATGGGAACAATCGATGCTTATGGCACTAACAATCAATAATAAGAAGGGCTTCGTTGATGGGACTCTGGCGAAACCAACTCATAATCCTTCCGAGCAACTGCAATGGGAGAGATGTAATACTTTAGTGAAAACGTGGCTGCTGGGAGCCATGTCGAAAGACATCTCCAACAGTGTGATACACTGTAAAGATGCACAAAGCATGTCGCTGGAGTTGAAGGAGAGGTTTTCACAGGTAAACACAGTTGCGTTATTTCAAGTTGAGAGCGTTATTCATGGTTGTGAGCAAGGAGGTACATCGGTGACTTCATTCTTCACCAAACTGAAGGCATTATGGGATGAGAAGGACTCTCTTTGCTCTTTCCCTCCTTGTAGCTGTGATGCCGCTCCAGAAGTCAAGTCTTTCATCGAAGCTCAGAAGACAATGAAGTTTTTGATGGGATTGAATGAAGGATTCGTACAAATCAGGAGCAATATTATCAGTCTTGATCCTCTACCAACACTGAACAAGGCATATGCCATAGTGCTTCGTCAAGAGAAACAAGTGGAAGCAACTGCAGGCAATAGTGGATCGATGACAGAAGCTTCTACTTTTGCAGTCAAGAGGCCAGAAAAGTTTGAGAAACAAGAGAAAAGTGCTCAATCCTTTTCTCGTGATTCACAGTTCATGGGACTGATGGGAGGAGAGAATAAGTATTGTGAGAAGTGTAATATGACAAACAATTACACAAGGAATTGTAGGGCACATCTCAAGTGCACCTATTGTGATGGCAATGGTCACACCTACAACTATTGCAAAAGAAGGAAGAGAATGATGGGAAAAGGATCAAGCAATTCAAAAGCCAACCATGTTGGTACCATGAGTGAAGGAAAGGAGGATGCAGTGAACTTTCGACTCTCCAAAACAGAGTGCAATCAGATGTTGGGGCTGCTGAACCGTATACAAGCAGCAGGGAACAAGGTGAAAGATGGAAATCAATTGCTAGAGATGCTGAATACCAACAAACCATCCGCGACCAACTTCGTGGGTAACGTACCAAACCTTGAAGAAATTCCAGGTAAAATTTGTGCACTTTATTGTGATAACAAGGATGTAGTATGGATTTTGGATAGCGGGGCTAGCACCACATTGTATGAAGTGCAACCTTTCTTTCTTCTTGTTATCATGTACACAATAGGACTGTGAGATTACCAGAAGGAAAGAGACTTCCAGTGTCTCACATTGGGACAGTGACTTTTGCATCTCATTTCATCCTTCATAATGTTCTATGTGTTCCCACATTCTACCTAAACCTCATTTCAATAAGCAAACTTGTTTTGGATTCATTTTACATTACCGTATTTCTCAAGCATGTTTATTTCATTCAGGACGTGCGTTCGGGGAGGATGATTGGGACGGGAGCTGAGAGTGAGGGACTATACTGCCTCAACATGCCTAAGGAATGAACGTGCAATGCGGTGAGAAGCAAAACCAATGACTTATGGCATTGGAGGCTAGGCCACCCGTCAAGAAAAGTATCTCCATTTTTCCCTTTCTTGCGCAATAAGTCATATGACACAAGCCATTGTTCTATTTGTCCTTTGGCCAAACAAACTCGAAAGCCATTTTCTTTAAGTACTTCTTTGAGTAATCGTTGTTTTGAATTGATCCATGTTGACATATGGGGAGGATACCATGTTCCATCCATTTCAAGAGCACAATATTTCCTTACTATATATCGTAGATGATTTTTCTCGTTTCACTTGGATTTATCTCATGCACAATAATTCGGATGCACGAAACCTCCTTATGCAATTCATCATACTTGTTGAAAATCAGTTTGATAGTAGGGTTAAGATAGTCCGCAGTGACAATGGCCCTGAGTTCAAGTGTTCTCAATTTTATTCCTCGAAAGGTATCTTGCATCAAACTAGCTGCATCAATACGCCACAACAGAACGGCATAGCTGAGGGCAAGCATAGACATTTGCTAAATATGGCTCGTGCACTCTTGTTTCAATCTCACTTGACAAAACCTTTTTGGGGTGATGCAATACTTTCCGCTGCATATTTGATCAACCGAACACCAAAACACCTTTTGAAATGCTCTTCAACAAAGTTCCAAACTACTCCCATTTACTAGTTTTTGGATGTAAATGTTTTGTTTCAACTCATCCCTTACGCCCTACAAAGTTTGATCCTCGTTCTTCCGAGTGTGTGTTCTTAGGCTATCCAAATGGACAAAAGGGCTACAAGGTATATCGTTTACATGATGAAAAGATTTTGGTCTCTAGAGACGTAGTGTTCTTTGAAACTGAATTTCCTTTTCAAAATAGGGTTTCTTTGAGTCATAACTCCACACCACCAAAAAACATGTTGTTTCCTACCCCAACTCTATCTTCTCATATCGAATATTATCATGTGAGTGCACCAAATCTCTCTGACTCTTCCATATCTTCTAATCCATCACTAAATCTCTCGGATTCTACCACATCTCCTAATTCCGACTCATCAGCTGTCGAGATATTCCCTTCATCAACTATACCACCACCAAATCCGGACATTCATCCTCCAGATACCATTCCTCTTCCATGCCAGCCTCTACCTCCCAACCTTTGCTACGACGCTCCACACGTGCAACAAAGCCTCCTGCAGCATTGCAAGACTTCCAAGTTGAGACGGCCCTGCCTTCAGGCTCTGCGTCTTCATCTTCCACGAGCAATGCAGTGTCAGGTATGCCATACTCTATCTTTGAGGTTCTTTCATATGACAGACTATCTCCCAAACATAGAGCATTCACTGTCAATCTCTCTCTCACAAGAGAACCTAAGTCCTTCTCTCAAGCCACTCTTGACCCTAAGTGGCGTGTAGCCATGAATGAAGAAATCCAAGCTTTGCAGAACAACAAGACATGGAGCATCGTTCCTTTGCCTCCCAACAAATAACCAATTGGTTGTAAGTTGGTTTATAAGGTGAAGTATAAACCAGATGGAACCGTAGAGCGTTACAAAGGTCGATTGGTGGCAAAAGGATATAGTCAAGTTGCCGGAGTTGATTATGGTGAGACATTTGCACTTGTAGCAAAACTTACTACTGTGCTTGTTTTGTTAAGCCTTGCAGCATTGAAAGGGTGGCACCTTCACCAGCTTGATGTTAACAACGCCTTTTTGAATGGAGACCTCACTGAAGACGTGTACATGAAGCTACCTCCTGGTTTTGGAGGTAAGGGGGAGAATCAGCATGTTTGCAAGCTCCATAAATCGTTGTATGGCCTCAAGAAAGCTTCGAGGCAGTGGTTTTTGAAACTCTCAAGTGCATTACAAGCTTGTGGTTTACTCAATCT
The DNA here is from genome assembly GCA_024704745.1 of Rosa lucieae. NCBI lineage: Eukaryota > Viridiplantae > Streptophyta > Magnoliopsida > Rosales > Rosaceae > Rosa > Rosa lucieae. The sequence goes on from CM045496.1 coordinate 47,531,718, forward strand.
TGGTCAGATTATTCTATGTTCATTCGAAAGTTTCAAGACAAGATCACAGTGCTACTTGTATATGTAGATGATGTAATTGTTGCAGGGAATAATCTACAAGACATGGAAGCTACAAAGCAGTTTTTAGCAACACGTTTCAAGCTCAAGGACATGGGAGCACTGCATTATTTCCTTGGGATTGAAGTGGCACGTTCACGGCAAGGTATAGTACTTTCACAGTGCAAATATGCACTGGAGGTGCTTGAAGATGCCGGATTCTTGGGTGCCAAGCCATCCAAATACCCTATTGATCAGAACTTGGTCTTAACTAAAGATGATGGAGTTTTGTTACAAGATGCCTCTCAGTATCGAATACTCATTGGTATGCTCATTTACCTAACGATTACATGGACAAGCCTCGACAACCACATCTTGAAGCTGCTTATAGAGTTTTGAGGTATGTCAAGCACACACCAGGTCAGGGAATTTTATTACCTTCTCATGGACACATAGAACTTACAGCATATTGTGATGCTGCTTAGGCGAGATGTAGAGACACTAGACGTTCTACAACTATATACTGCTTGTTTCTAGGGAAGGCACCGATTTCTTAGAAGAGTAAGAAGCAAGGAACAGTCTCTAGATCGAGTGCAGAGGTAGAGTATAGATCGATGGCTACTACTTGTTGTGAGATCACCTGGGTATTGGCATTGTTGCCTGATTTACATGTTGATCACAGAGAAGCAGTTCAGCTCTTTTGAGACAATAAGGCAGCAATCCACATTGCTTCAAACCCTGTTTTTCAAGAGAGGACAAAGAACATTGACATTGATTGTCATGTTATGCGCGAGAAGGTTCAAAGAGGGCTTGTGAAGACCATTCATGTTCGGACTAATGAGCAGACGGCAGATTTGTGCACAAAGCCTCTTGGTTTGAAGCAGCTTACAGCTCTATTAGGCAAGTTGGGTGTTCTTAACATACACACCAACTTGAGGGGGAGTATTAAGGAAAGGAATCAGAGCTAATACTCTAAGATATGATTAAATAGCTATAAAGATATGTATAGTTAGTTTCTGATACTTTACTATTGTTATCCCTACTTTCACGTACTTAGGAGAGATTAGCATAGAGTTGTATATAAACTTGTAACCCACTCTGATTCAATCACAATATTGGAAACATATTCATCTCCAAATTCTTTAGCAGCAGGTAGTGTGCTGCCCAACCCAAAATATTTGTATATTAATAATACGCGCTGTTGGCTAAGGGCCTTGGTTTGAATCCTGGTAACCCAAGTTCAAAACTTGGTGCCTTACATGTTAGTGTGAGTCATCGTTCCCCTATTAGGAATGGACTATAAGGGAATATATTGTTGTAACTATTTACCTTGTATATGTTGTGTAGTACAGTTGTACACAATAGTTGTAGTACGATTGTAATCTGTTTATATACACCACAGAATGGGTGTAATCATATATAAGAAAATCTATTCTCTCAATCTTGTCTTATTTGACTTGGTATCAGAGCAAAGATCCGAAAAGGACTTTGTCTCTTTCTTTCAGTTTTTTCTCAATCCAAGGAAAAACAATTGGGTTAAAAGCCAATTCTTTGGTCAGTCTCTGAAACGACGTCGTTTGACGTCTTCTTCATCTCGTTCGTTCGCTCGACTTAGTCTTCAGCAACAGACCGATTCGCTCGCTCGACTTCGTCTTCAGCAGCAGACAGATCGATCCGTCCCAGGTCGGTCCGCAGATCGCCGGCGCTCTTCTCCCAGACCTTCAGTCCAGACCGGCCTAGTCTTGTGTCCCAGACCGCCGTCGTCTGCCTCCGACATCAGATCGATCTTCGTCCGCCGTCGTCTACCTCAGATCGTCGAATCCCTTCAGTCGACGTCCACAAATCCCTTCAGTCGACTCAGTCCGGCGTCGCTCCTCTTCCGGTCGTCCTTCTCCCTCGGTCAGAACCAGCTAAACTCGGTCGTCCCTCTCCACTCAAGGTCAGAAACTCGGTGACCCGGTCAACTCAGTAACCCGATCAACTCGGTAACTCGGTCAACTCCAACAGTTAAAAAAAAAAAACATATATATATATCGCTGCAATTGTTGGAATATCCTCTTTTTCCACTGCATACTCTGTGTTTTTGCTACTGTATTGTTGTGATGGGTGGTGATCAAAGTGAAGGTCAGGGTTCTAAGACCAATGAGGTTCAGAAAGTTGAAGTCTCTGTTAAGAGCTCAGAAGGTGGTTCTTTTGGTGGTACCAAACTCACTGGTACCAATTTCCGAACATGGAAGAAGATTATGTCCGTTTATCTTCGCGGGATACACAAGATGGGACATGTGACAGGAACAATCAAGGTTCCTAGTGAAGATGACATAGAGGCCTATGCTAAGTGGGAAGATGATGATGGGTTAGTAATGTCTATTTTATTTAGAGCCATGACTGATGATGTGCTACAGATGGTAGAGGAATGTGAAATTGCTGAGGCAATATGGAAGAAGTTGGGAGATCTCTATACAAATGAGTCTGATTTTATACAGGTTCATGAACTGATGTGCAAAGCTGCAGGAATGCAACAGAATGGGCAACCAGTGTCAGTGTTTTTCACCAAGCTGAAGAATGTATGGGCTGAAATTGATCAGAAGCATCCTTGCAAGATCAAGAATCAGGAAGATCTTGTGTGGTACCATAAGGAGAAGGAGCTAGAAAGGGTTCATGTCTTCTTGAGAGGGCTTGATGAGAAGCATAGCAGTGCCAAGGGAGAATTGCTCAGAATGACAGACCTTCCTAGTTTGAACACAACTTTTACATACATCCACAAGGATGAGTCTTAGCAGGAAAGTGTCAAACATGCACAGGTTGAAGTATCTAGCCTAGCCATTCAGGCCAAGTCACCTGCACCTTTCCTTCAGCAACAGAGTTCAGCCCCACTTCATCAGCAAGGTTTTCCGCAAGGCTTCTCCAACCGTCCTCGTCCTCAATGCTCTTATTGCAACGATCTTGGGCATGTTCGGGAGACTTGTTGGAAGTTGAACCCACACCTTAAACCTAAAAAGCAAGGTTATCGCCTTAAGGGGAAAGCAGCTGCAGTTCACTTGGTCCAAGAACCAGATTTCTATGGAATGGCTGGCCAAGATCATCATAAAGCAGGTGGAGCTACCGCTACAGCCTCTATAGCAGGTCGAGGTAAAATTGGTTTGGCTTTACAGATTTCTAACTTTGTTGGTTCTGATACATGGATTCTGGTGCCTCCGATCATATGACTTATGACAAATCATATTTTACTGAATTGTCTTCCCCATCAGTGTCCTATGTAACCAATGCCAATGGTGAGGCTTTTCCTGTGTTAGGGTCAGGGTCAGTGCGTATTACTCCCACTTTAGAACTTCATAATGTGTTATATGTGCCTGACTTATCTCATCACTTGATATCTGTCCCACAATTGAACACTTAGTCTAAATGCTCAGTAACCTTTTACCCTATGTATGTGATTTTTTAGGATCTTCTCACCAGGGAGATAGTCGGTCGGGGGTATCTGAGGGGCAGGTTGTTCCTTCTAGATCAGACATACGCAGGAGAGAAACCAGGAGCACGGTCCCGAGCGGCTTTGACTTCGACTTCTGATAAGCTAAGTGAGATTTGGTTGTGGCATCGCCGTTTAGGGCATCCATCTTTTAGTCTTATGAAGAAAACCATGCCTACTCTGTTTATTGGTGTGGATGAGTCAGTTTTACATTGTGAAACATGCGTTTTAGCCAAGAGTCATCGTGCTACTTATTCTCCTAGTATTTCTAAGAAAAGTGTTATTCCTTTTGAGTTGATTCATTCTGATGTTTGGGGACCTTCTAGAGAGCCTACTGTATCGGGTATGCGATATTTCATGTTGTTTATTGATGATTGTACAAGATTGTCATGGGTTGCTCTTTTTAAAACCAAAGATGAAGTCTTCCCCGCTTTTCAAACCTTTCGTAATCTTGTTCAAACACAATATCATAACACCATTAAAGTCCTTCGTTCTGACAATGGGGGGGAGTATGTTAATCATGTGTTCCAAGAGTTTTTTAAAATCCATGGGATTGTTCACCAAACCACGTGTCCACAAACACCAGAACAGAATGGAGTGTCCGAACGGAAAAACCGTCATTTACTTGATATGGCTCGGGCCCTTCTTTTTAGTGCTCATATGCGTAAGTATCTTTGGGGCGATGTTATACATGCTTCCTCTCATCTTATCAATCGTCTTCCATCCAGTGTCCTTCAGGGCAAAATTCCATTTGAGGTTCTCGCCTCCATGTCTCCTTACCATCCTTTCACAATCTTCCAGCTCGTGTTTTTGGTTGTGTTGCCTTTGTCCATGTACCAAAAAATCAGAGGTCTAAGTTGGATGCCCGGGCCCTTAAGTGTGTGTTTGTTGGCTACGGAGGTCATCAAAGGGGTACAAGTGCTATCATCCACCCACCAGAAAGTATTATGTCACTATGGATGTTACTTTCTTTGAAGACATGAGTTATTTCTCCTCTTCAGATACAGCTCTTCAGGGGGAGAATTCATATTTTGAAGAGCTATATCATGGAGAGGGGGAGGAATCAGAGGGAGAAGGAGAAGCCACACAGCCAGGAGGTATTTTGACGGATCCGATTGAAACTATTAGCTCGCCGCCTCCAACAGCAGAAGCACCAGTTCCCATCACTCGGAATGAGGTTGGAGACACAACTGCCCCTCCTACCATCGCTTCTACCCCTGACCCACAGCTTCCTGGTACTGAAGATCATCCATTTGAGGTATGTCCATCCACTGATACTAGTAGTAGTGAGTCTAATGTTGAGCAATATGTGTTACCACATAGGACCACTCGAGGTCAATCAGCCAAAAGATATGAACCTACTCTTACTGCCAAATCAACATATCCAGTAGCCAACTATATGTCCACTAGGAGGTTGTCTAAGTCATATGAATCATTTGTGAATCAAATATCTGCTGTATCAGTACCTAACAAAGTGCAGGATGCATTGGGGGATCCAAAGTGGAGGAAGGCTATGGATGAAGAGATGGAGCCGTTGCAGAAGAACAATACTTGGCAACTTGTGCCTCCACCACAAGGCAAGAAGGCTGTAGGCTGTCGTTGGGTGTTTACCGTGAAGCATAATGCAGATGGATCAGTGAATCGATACAAAGCACGTCTTGTAGCAAAAGGATTTACTCAGACGTATGGTATAGACTATGATGAAACTTTTGCTCCTGTTGCCAAGATGAATACTATTCGGGTTCTGCTTTCGTTCGCTGCTAGCTTAAACTGGCCACTCCGACAGTTTGATGTCAAGAATGCATTTCTTTATGGAGAGTTAGCCGAGGAAGTATACATGAGCCTCCCACCAGGGTATGTAGTTGCTTCTCCTGGTGAGTTTGTATGCAAATTGAGAAAGTCTCTGTATGGTCTCAAACAGTCACCTCGTGCTTGGTTTGGAAGATTTTCACAGTTCATGCGTAAGGTTGGTTACAGGCAGAGCAACTCAGACCATACCTTATGTCTCAAGCATCAACAGGGGAAGGTAACAGCTCTAATTATCTATGTGGATGATATGGTAATCACTGGTAATGACACTATTGAGATGGATAGACTGCAGAGACAGCTAGCTTCTGAGTTTGAGATGAAGGACTTGGGTGAGCTTAAGTACTTCTTAGGAATTGAGGTAGCCAGGGGGAGAGAAGGAATCTATCTGTGCCAGAGGAAGTATGTTCTTGACTTGCTGACAGAAACAGGTTTGTTAGATTGCAGACCTATTGACACTCCTATTGAGCAGAACCATGGTTTAGCTGAGTATCCAGATCAGGTACCTACTGATCGAGCTCGCTATCAGAGGTTAGTTGGGCGCTTGATTTATTTGGCTCATACCAGACCAGACGTTGCGTATGCAGTGAGCGTGGTGAGTTAGTTCATGCATAATCCAAGTGAGAGTCACATGGATGCTGTTATGCGAATTCTGAAGTACTTGAAGTCAGCTCCAGGTAGGGGAGTACTATTTTCTAAACACAACGACATTCTTGAGGTTTGTGGCTTCACATATGCAGATTGGGCTGGAAATATCACAGACAGGAGGTCGACATCAGGTTACTTTACCTTTGTGGGAGGTAATTTGGTTACATGGAAGAGTAAGAAACAGAAAGTTGTGGCACGTTCTAGTGCTGAGGCCGAGTATAGAGGTATGGCTCACGGAGTGTGTGAATTGTTGTGGCTGAGGAATCTGTTACGTGATCTGGGTTTCATACTAAAAAATTCCATGCAGTTGTATTGTGACAACAAGGCAGCTATTGACATATCACAGAATCCAGTACAGCATGATCGTACTAAGCCTGTGGAGGTTGATTGTCACTTTATAAAGGAGAAGCTAGATGCCAAGATCATTAGCTTTCCTTTTGTTCCAACTGAAGAGCAACTTGCAGATGTACTTACCAAAGGAGTTTCCAGGAAGGCGTTTTATGACTCACTAAGCAAGTTGGGCATGGTTGATGTATATGCGCCAACTTAAGGGGGAGTGTTAGTGTGAGTCATCGTTCCCCTATTAGGAATGGACTACAAGGGAATATATTGTTGTAACTACTTACCTTGTATATGTTGTGTAGTACAGTTGTACACAATAGTTGTAGTACGATTGTAATCTGTTTATATACACCACAGAATGGGTGTAATCATATATCAGAAAATCTATTCTCTCAATCTTGTCTTATTTGACTTTACATTGGACTCACATTATGTGTTTTTCCTTAATTTATTTTCAGTTTTATTTCTTTTTTACTGTTTGGGTTCCTTGTTTTTTGTTGGGTTCTTTCTGTTTTACTTCCCTTTTTTTAGGAGTATATATAGTACAAGGCAGATCCACTCTTCAAGCAGGGGTTAAATGGCGCATTGGTGATGAAAGGCAGGTTCACATATGGCGGGATCATTGGGTCCCCAACTGTCCTCAATACCTGATTCAAAAGCCTGCAACGTGTACCCCATGCCAATTCATGTTTCAGACCTTATCGATGCAGAAACAAGACAATGGAAAGCTTCACTTATTCATGATATATATATTTCAGCCTGAGGTGGCTTCACAGATTCTATGTATCCCGCTCAGTGACCGTGTTTTTCAAGATACAGTTTGTTGGGAGCCCGAGAAAAGGGGTATGTGCTCGGTTAAATCAGCATACTGAGTAGCTAGAGCTAGAGTGCTCGAAAATGCCTTGGTTTCCACCTCGACAGGCGATCCCTACAAGGAGTTGTGGAGGCTTCTTTGGAAGATGCAGGTGCTAGGCAAAGTGCAAATCTGCGTGTGGCGGGCGTGTAATAACTTATTGCCTACATAGGGCCAAACTCAGTACTAAAGGTTGAACGGGCCGGGGGAGCTAAATTGCCTTTTATGTCATTGCCCTTCTGAGGACAATGCTCATGTATTCTATCAATGCCCAGTTGCTAAAGATATTTTATGTGCTGCACCTTTCAACTTGGAGAGAAGTCTGCTTCCATCTATCAATTTTAAGGAATGGATGCTTGATCATGCTATACATCTCCAACAAGATCGTTTTGAGCGTCTTCTTATGGTGTTGTGGGTTCTCTGGAAGAACAGAAACAATAAGTTGTGGAATGACTCTTGTTAAACTGCAAATGACATTTTCTTGAGCTCGATGACTTGGTTAGAAGAGTTTAAGAGTGCTAGGCATATCGATTCAAAGTCAAAGCAAGCCCCGCAGAAACAAACATGGAGCCTTGCGCCTCAAGGTATGTGGAAACTCAATGTGGATGGAAGTTTCTTACCTAATAGGACGATTGGAGGATTGGGAGGAGTCCTCCGAGATGACGCTCGGCGTTTCAAGGCAGCTTTTGCGCTGCAAGTCCCGCATGCAGCAACAGCCAAGAAAGTTGAACTCTTGGCGCTAAGAGAAGGTATGAAGCTACTGCAGCATCTACAGATACAAAATGTAGTCTTGGAAACATACTGTTTAGAGGCTACAAAGGATATCCGTGAGTCAAACCATACTTTCATGGCTGAAGGACTGATCAGCGACATCAAAGTATGTTTAAGTAGTAGCCTACTGTATCAATTTCTTATGCTCCTAGATCCTGCAATAAAGTGGCTCATAGACTAGCCAATGTGGCTTATGAAGACCGGCCTGAATCGGTCTGGTATGACAGGGCTCCAGAATGCATTCTGGATGTCCTTGCTCTTGATAGTAATATGCCCAGTTAAGGGCACTTTGTTATGAAGTTTATTTATTTGATTCAAAAATAACTCATACCATACAACATGTTTTATATTTTTTTCCCTAAAATATTATTTCTCCTAGTACAAAAAGAGAAGCAACAAAATTAGCTCTACTTTCACAACACTTCTTATTATTGTTAACCTCTTTTTCTCTCTTCTTTGTCAATAAGAAAAAATTAGTAGTCCCCTCAATGAAGTACATGGCTATATACTTTAGTTAAATGTTTTCTAGTTATCAACTCAGTTTCTTGCAGTACCACTGACCTTTCGGACATGCAGTACACGCGTAATGAAGAGTACCATAGGCTAGATAGTGATCGCTTACATGAACCAAATGTTTGAGTAGTTTGACGAACTGGTCGTGAACAGTAGATGCTACCTGAATGTATCCAACCATGATGTAGTTGAATATGTAGTGAATACTAGCTCAATGCATTCGACCAAGAGATATTTTTTCCCCTTTTGTTCAACAAAGGTGTTACGTTATTTTATTGTTCTTCATATAAGTTCCAGTGACATTCCAAAAGCTGGAAAAGAATTTTCAAAACCCATTTTGTTCTTGAGTAGTCAGGCAATTCCTAAATCCACATCGTTATAACTCGAAATTCAAAGAACAAAAAATCAAATGGGAAAGAATGTCACCTGTCTATTCAGAGATATTCCTTCCCCCAAAAACTTCAAGAAAGAGATTACAAGAAAATTAATATGCATATCTTCTGTAATGGGCAAGAATAATTTGTAAATTACAATTCCTTTTCCCAGTCCAAATCTGGTATATGCTTTAACTAAAAGCTATCATGTAAAACTTATCTATCAATTAACTTCATAAAAAAAAGTTAAAACCTCTGATGCAAAACAGGAAATAAAACCATAATTATTTCCGCTGCTCTTGAATTTGTAATTTGACTCCCAAATAAGGGGAACTGAAGAACTTGGATAGCTGCAGCTCGAACATTTTGCAGAATCCTCAACGGTCATCAGCAATAAATATGATGATATGCTACGTCTGTGACGTGACCTGTGGCTGGGGCAAGACATGGAAATGGAAAAGATATGAAATCTGCAACTTCTTGGACTTTGGATCATGAAGCAAGGTTGCTGATGCCAAAATAGACTGTTTTTTGTTGGAAGGCATTAATGGCGTAATCAACCACAAAATGACCAAACTGTGATTTCAAACGAAGACCATATCCAAGCCCTACTCCAGATCCTGGTTTCCCTTGCCTCAGGGCTGGGTTTCCTGAAACCCCAAATAAAATTGACAAGACAAATCAAGAAAAGAGACAACATTAAGTGATCAACACGATAATAGAAACCACAGGAGTGGATAAGGAAACTAGTAACAAATATGCAAAGCTAGTGCAAAATGATCACCCCAGGACTTGGTTGGGTAAGCAAAATAACTAAAGGAGTTGCACATTAATCATGTATGAGCTTTGGCAAAGTCGAAGAACTTTCACTTGTATGAGGTAGTTTGCAGGTGGGGTTGGGTTGTTCAATGTCGGAAACAGTGATGCACAAGCTGCACAACTTAATTATTCTCAAATACGAAGTCAATAAAAACTGGCAACTGATGGCTTATTTCAAAAGTGATGGGAAGCAGTAAAGGATGAACTGATGGAAGTTATGGGACTTTTCACAGTATTGGGTTTCTCAATGCACCTACTAATACTTATCACATTCCAAAGGAGGTAGATTCTTTAAAATAATTGCCAAAGATTTTGCTGTCACAGTTGAGTGAGGTCCTAGCTCTGCTGACTGATATCAAATCAAATCCTAAAAGGGCTTTTGTAACATGAAGCCATATAGGAGCCTAAAGGTTCCACAAAATACCAGCAACGGTTTTAAGCTCAAGGTGATAGTAACAAGGGTAAGTGCAAAATCAATAACAGTAAGAAGTACCCTAACCAACTACACTAACTCCCAATAAGCCATTGATATATTGAAGGATAAAGCACAGCAGAGAAAAGGGCTATGTTATTGATTGTACAAATTACAGCGCAAAAGTGGTCCTTTTCATGATTATGCTAGGTTTTAGAAGACATATAATTTCTGTAAATCTGAAGAAATTAAATAAATGGAGAAGAACATAGAGAAGAAGGGAGAAAAAAGTAAGTAGGAGATAACAAATAAATACGCCAACCCTTCAACAACACTTGCGAAAATTCTTCTACATCTGATTTGCTTTACAAGAAACAGCCTTACTATAGGCTTCAAAAAGAACTCCTGACGACTCTTAGAATTGCTAGAACGCTCATCATAAACAAGAACAGTATTATAAGACCAGATGAATACTGGGAGATTTCTGGAAATTTAAAGACACTGAGTCTTCTAAGTAAAATAGTTTGCCTTGTAATGATACTTGACATTAACTGGTACAGTCTTCAACTTATTTGCCTATTTGTTTAATATGATTTTATTTAATTATTGTTTCACTGCCATGGGCATTTTATTTTAGACCAAGAAGGCCTATTCAGGTTTGGCCTGTTGGACTCGGTGTTGAGCTCCAAAGAGGACATGTAATCAGTTATATTTCTTTTGCTCTACTGAAACTCGTAAAGGCAGACTTTATTTGTCCAGAGCACAACTCACAAACCTAAGATGCAGTTAGGCATATCATGTACCCAAATGAAAGAGTGAGACTCACCAGGCACATGATGAGCAGAACCCAAATCAGTTCCACAATCCAAGAAAACAGCACCTTCCAGCATCTTGGTCTACATATAAATAAGCAAAATTGTAAGCAATGCTTGTTTGAGTTCATCTCAGATAAAGAGTAGGAAAAACTTAAACAGAAGTATCTTACATAGATAGGTAAACCATTCTATTATAAACAGCATAATGAGTTTTTATAGGTTATTTACTACAAAAGAATTGAGAAATATGTCAACAGATTTGAACAATATGGCATGTGATAATAAGTTCAAATCCATATTATATCTAAAAAACCTAATGGCTGTAAAATCTCTAGCTTAACTATGCATTGCTGAAACTGCTTTATTTTCTAATTGAAACTGTTACTATAATTGATAAATGATCCTCTATGGAAGACTGCTCAGCATATTACAGAATGGCTTCCCAGTCAAATAAAATAATGCAATAAATGGCATATAATTCTTAGCAATTGAGGCAACGCAGAAACAAAAAGGGGTATTACATACAAAAGGTAATGTCAATTCACTATTTGCAACCAGGCATGTCCTCCCCGATCCCACTGCACCCTCACCATACCCTCGCACACTGCCAAGACCGCCAATTGCAAATGCTTGGTAAGGAGCCATGTCCCCCACAATGGAACCGCCTGTCATTCTGTTAGAGAAAGCATGAGTAACACAGATAAAGCCAGTTTCAATCAACTTTAGTCTACAGAAAGCATAAACTAAGATGGATTCTGCATTTAACTCACAAAGCTAGACTTACATAGCTTCTGATGCAGATAGTTTACTTATTTGACTTATTCCTCAATCCCAATATATGCTTCAGGTTTCATATTGTATGGGGAAAACTGTTTTCTTTTCCTTCTTGATGAACAGTTCCTAGTTTTGATACCTTGAGAATCATTCAATTTAACTAACACTTAATGGTACAAATTTTAAAGTCTTTTTGACACTCGATACACGTACTGTTACACTGCTTTAAAAAGTCATGTCAATGCTAAAACTACACTTCCTTCACATTGGCTTCCCCCACTTCCCATTGTAATAGTTTCTGCTTCCCATTTACACTCTATTCCCTTACTCAATATTTGGCATCTGTACAATAAAACAATACCTAGCTCACCTTGTCAAGAGGAATGCTGGCCCAAGTTTGACTCCCTTTGATGCAATGAATTTAAACTTGTTAAATATTAGCCACTTTGATAGAACTGGTATCCCTTGTTCTATTTGCAGACTGAACTGCATTAAAGATAAACTTCCAGTAAGTTTCAGTATTTCACATAGTATCACTTACAAGCATGTATTTAACACCTCATATCATAGATCACGATTTGAAGAAGTCATACCTGAAAAAAACTGCGATCAGTTGCCCTTGCATACCGAGATTCTTGCTTTAGAACTACCATACTATCATGAGGACCTCCACTGCATAATAATCAATACACTGTGTGAAGATTCAGATTAAAAAGTAGTCGAGAAAATAAAGAATCAAAAACCTAGATTACCTGCATGTGACATGAAACCCATCAAGATCTCGGCTCATTGAGCGGCCATTATCATCCATTGGCCGGACATGCTGCATAGCATGTAACAAATTTAGGACTAATTACACTTTCCACCCTACAAGTATTGTGCATTTTTTCATATTGCACCCAGTTATTCAAACTGTCCCAATTTGATCCTCAAAGTAATGAAAAGTAACCTTTTACACTGATGTGAGTGTTCTGGTAAGAACAAATTTGACCACAATGCCCTCACTGATATGTCCTGACCTATTTCTTTCAGCATCAAAGTTGTCCCAGTCAGCAAAAGACAATCTCAGGCTACATCTCATGTGGCACCCAATTGGTGTAAAAGATCACTGCTTGTTACTTTGAGGATGAAATGAGAACTAGATATCTAATAAGGTAGGTACCTCAAACTTTAGGCTAGTTGTGCTACTCCACTTGGAACTTGCAGGCTCATTGAGATCCATGCCTACTGATAATCGAGACAAATTTACACCTCCACTAGCTGACCGGGAGAAATTGTCCATGGGAATGCCATGGACCCCTATCTCGGGTGAAATAGAATGCTGAGAAGCAAAAAGTTGCAAAATTATGCCATGACTCAAACAAAAATTTTGCATCAAACTTTCAGTTTAGTTAGGTCAGAAAAGTAGCCATAAGATCCGACTTAATTTGAAATACTGTCTCTTATTTCACAAGCACCAAATCAATCATATTGAAGAAAGATGAAGCAGATGACCAACCTGTAGTACAAAAGACTGTTGAGCTAGCCACTGAGGTCTTGGCCTTCTATAAGCCAATAAGACATTCGAATCATACAGGCCCTTATCCAATGACACATCAAGCTTCTCACTTCCACCAAACAAGTTTGGATGTTTGATGCAAAGACTGCAACAACAAAAATAACCAATAAAAAAAAACAGAATAATTTGGCTCAAACAGTGCAAAAGATATTAAGTTTCATATCCTTTTCTTTTCCCCAACTACATTTCCTAATAAACCAGATGATGACAGAGACCCAAAGCAGGGGCAAAAACACCAAGTACCCATCACACAGAAACTAATCAGTCAAAGCAAAAAGTGTTACCTCCCGATGATGAGAGAGAGAGGACTGCCACTGCCATTACTGCAAGAAAGGGAAAGAAATCCAATCAATGAATGAAGCAGTGTAACTTGTCAGGAGAAGTGCATATGAATGAAAATGAAAATGGAACAAGAACCTCAAAGGAGGAAGCATCAAAGAGGCACAAAGCTTGTGAGTGAAATCAACGTTAACATCAATCTTGGCTGTTACCCAACATCAATAACAAGAATGATGTTAGAATCCAGAGACAACCCATAAATCCCAACCAAGAAAAACCGAACTGGGTTTCAGTGAACATCTCACCTTTGCCAGCATGGATGCTCTTCTGAGCTCCCATCCAGTTAGCATAAACGGGGCCTCATCAAACATCAAAATTCAAAGGAGAGTTGAGGGATCCTGTGCATTTGCAAATTGCAATTGCAATTGCATGAATGAGTGAAGGGAGATGAGAGTGTACGTGGCCTTTTGTAATGGGCCAAGGAAGGAAGGAAGAGTGAAGAGTGAAGGCGAGGTATTTCGGTGGCGTCTCCTAATGGGGAAGTAGCTCTCTTTGTTCCTAGCTTCCAATGTTTGTTATCCCCTTTGGCTTCTTCATTGCTTTTTGTGGCACGTGGGTTCCTTCTTTTGGAGCCATTCCCATGTTTTTTTTCTTTTCACCTTCTTTTTAAATATTTTTCTTTATTGTTTTTATTTCAACTTTGCCAAGATTATACTATATACAAAAGATGAGTTAACTGTTCACACTGTTCATGTACATCAGGATTGAACTCAACTTCCATGATCGATGGTGATTACGGCAAGGCTGTTGTTACTACAGTTGAGGTTAGGCAGTTGGATATGATCTAATTTGGTTCCGGATACGCATTTAGATTTGCGAATGATGATGGTGCTAGTCTTATGATCACTCTTGCCTGATGGTGTTAAGGTGATTATTGTTGCAAGATGGAGCTTATGGCCTCCCTATGAGCTCTAGGGTTCTAAATTTTGTTTATCACTCGGGCCAACTTACTCGCTCTTAAATTTTGTAACCTAACTAAAAATGGTCGATTAGCCAAAATGATGAACCGATACCAAATCAAATTGGTATGTTGTGCAGTTTCAGCCCAATTTCATCATCCAATTTTATATTTGAAAATTTGATGAATGAGAATTTGAGAAAATATTGATTAATACACTTATTTCAGTCTCAACTCATTGTCAAGGTCTACTTTAAATTGGTATCTCATTGTTGATTTCATTTGACAATTTTTCTTGGAAAACAAACGATTTACATAATCAGTTACCTAATGATATTGTTCAAAAGATTCTTACTATACCTATTCCTTTACATAATATGCAGGATGAGTTTATATGGGGTCCTTCAAGCTCTGGGAAATTCACTATTAAAAGTGCTACTATGCTTTAAGCTCAGAATCTTCCTTCACATTAACAAGCCCCCTTATTATCCAAAATTTAGAAATTAAAAATTCCTCCTAAAATTATTATCTTTTGTTGGATTCTTATTAGAAATTGACTACGAACTAGAGATAAACTTTTTGTTTACAATAGTGTTATTTCTCCTTACTGTTCTTTTTGTCATTCTTAGGTGGAAACTATTGACCATCTTTTTAAGAGTTGCCCTTTTGCTTTACACTCACATTCCTTTACTATGGAATGGTGGTTTTATTGATTGGTTACAATATCTGTTTAATAATTCTGATATTCCCTCTGATATTATATGTCAGAATTTATTCATTACTTGGTATATATGGAACTCAAGGAACATATTAGTCTTGCAGCAACTAGTTCATTCCCAAGTTCAAAGCTTTTATGGGGGCTGCTTGTTCTGGAACTAGTTACTGTCAGGCTAATCCTCGAGTTCCTAAAATGAAAGTTTCTAAGTCATTTCATATTAAATGGCAACCTCCTGATTCTCATAAGGTTAAACTGAATTTTGATGGTTCTGTGAGAAAATGAGTGGCTTCTACTTACTTTGTGATTAAAAATGAAGATGGTCATCCAATCATTGATGCTTCAAAGAAAATTGGTCAAGCAGGAATCCTTGTTGCTGAAGCAACTACTCTCCGAGATGGTTTAAGTTATGCTTTTTTGAATCATTTTACTCGTGTTTAGGTTGAGGGCGACTCAAAATTACTCATTGACTGTGTGCTCAACAAGATTTCAACTCCTTGGAGAATTAAGTTGCTCTTGCAGCACATTCGTCTCTTGGCTCATCAGTTTTAGTTTAAGCATATTTTTCGGGAAGCTAATTTTGTTACTGATAAGTTAGCTGACCTTGGTCATGATAGAATTAACCCTACAATGTGGTTTTCTTGTCTCCCGGTCTATGTGCTCCCATCGTTCCATCTGAATTAGCTAGGCGAGGGTTGTGTTTGTGGCTTTTCGTCGTAGTTTTCCTTTTCTTGTGTGTGTGTGTGTGTGTATACACAAGAAAAGGAAAACTACGACGAAAACACATACACACATTAGTACCTAAAAACTGAACGGTCGAGATGTGGATATGAAATTGAAAAGTGAACCTAAACTCTAACCTCGCACTTTAATTTCAGAGTAAGGCTTCGCTCTGGATAAATATATATATATATATATATATTAAGGTCAAAAGCGTTCATAGTTTCAGGTTTAAGTATGATTTCTAAAAAGAGCGTCTAGTGCTACGGACAATGATGGTGCTGGCCTCATGGTCACTCTTGCATGATGGCGTTAGGTGGCTATGGTGGCAAGTTGGAGCTCACAGGCTCTCTATGAGCTCTAGCCTTGAGGGTTCTACAATTTTGTTATCACTCAGGTCTAAGTTTGTAACCTAACAGTCAAAATGATGAATTGAGGTCAAACTAGGATAGTCGATCATGCAGTTTCAGCCAATACATTATACCATTTTATCTTTGAGAATTTGAAGAATTTGACAATTCGACAAAACATTGATTGATACACTTTTTCCAGTCTCAGCACAATGTCATGGTAAAAAAAAGGGTTAATTACATATAAGTGCATATTTAAATGTTCTTTTAGCCATAAGGCCACCAGATATTTTTTTTCCCTCATAAGGCCACTAGAATAAAAAAGGTATTAAATTTTGGATATAAAAATTAATATATTTACATAAATGCCACTAGAGTAAAAAGTTAACAATCATCCTTTATACCCTAAACCCTAAACCCAACAAAAATAAAAACCCTAAACCCTACCCTAACCCTAAACCCTAAAGCCAACAAAAATAAAACCCTAAACCCTACCCTAAAACCCAACAAAAATAAAACCCTAAACCCTAAACCCTAAATCCTAAATCCTAAACCCTAAACCCTAAACCCTAAAACCCTAAACCCTACCCTAAACCCAACAAAAATAAAACCCTAAACCCTAAAACCCTAAACCCTAAAACCCTAAACCCTAAACCCAACAAAATTAAAACCCTAAACCCTATGCTTGGAACGCTGAGACCTCTTGCCGTTCAGGTCGTACGTTAGGTTGATAAAGAAACCAGGTGGTTAGTTTTCTTAGGTAGAAGGGTAAAATGGACAGAGAAAAAATAATTTAAAGAGGAAGTGGCCTTATGTGCACAAAACAATTTAGGTGGCCTTATGGCTAATATAAGTCTCAAAATGACACTTGTTTGTAATTTTCTATATAAAAAAGTGCTTAAATATGATAAGTTGATATCCAAAAAAAAAAAAAAAAGATATGATAAGTTGTAACCACCAGCCCCAACATATATCAAGTGTGGGCGGTCTATATTTGCTCTAATATATATAGTGGTTTTGTCTATTAATATGCATATCTAGTTCTATTCTGATGCTTTCAGAATCATTGAAATAAGTAGTTAATTATAACATGTAGTTTATATACAATTTATTCAATATTGTAAACATTTTTTCTTATTTTTGAATGCTGTTTATGAATAAGAGTTAATTATAGATATTTTGTCCACACTAAAACCCTAGCGCGCCTCCGCGACCTACTCTCTTCTTCATTTGGCCTCCTCGCTCATCCGACTGTGCCGCCATGCCGAGTGGACCTTTGACTTTGCCGATATGCGCTGTGTATGGTCGAAACGGGACTAGTTCTTGTAAGATGCGTTTGGTTGAGCGATCGTGACCTGGATCCGGTTGGTGATCAGATCGATTTTGATTTGGTTACGGGCTGGTGAGGGGATCAGAAGATTTTGGCAACTGTAGGAAGCTTGAGGGGTGCAATCTGATGTGATCTCTGGATTTGGAAGAGGATATGCTCAAACGCAGATGGAGTGGTGTTGTATCATAATTCATATACATATTTGTGCCCTAAAACATAGAAATTACTTGTTCTAAAGTCCAATTTAATGTTGACTAAGCCAATTCCATGTTTTGTAGAAAGTCTTGAGAAGAAGAGAAAAAAGTGAATTTCTGGCAAATTTTCAATGCACCACCACTTTTGGTGCCATGCATTTTCCGACCATATTCATGGAGAAGCAAGGAGGATGAGTACCATAGAATTTATTCCATTACATTCATTCACCATAATTCTATTTTAACCAAATTTCAAACTTTTTGGTTCCAATTCAACCAAACACTCCCTATTATCCAAAAGTCCACCATCATCATTACTTTAATATCTATCATGTTTTGGACTTAATCATCATCCCTCACTCATCATTTCCTACTCTAACCTACACCATCACTCTCATACTCTTTTCCCTTGTTTTGGGATCTATTACCACTCGCATACTTCACACCTAGGGGCTGTCCTGAAGGTGTGCGGGTAGTGCCGCTGCACAAGGCCTCTAAAAATGGGAGGCCTCCGACTTCGAGTTTCAAATATATATATATATATATATATATATATATATAGGTATAGTGAATATAATATATTTAGTTCCGTCTATAAACCCAAAAGGTTGTGTAGTCCAGTCGGTAGGTTGGAAAAAGTGCGCAGGCCTTCATTCCCTTGTCATGAG
Source organism: Rosa lucieae (assembly GCA_024704745.1). Taxonomy (NCBI): domain Eukaryota; kingdom Viridiplantae; phylum Streptophyta; class Magnoliopsida; order Rosales; family Rosaceae; genus Rosa; species Rosa lucieae. Next base: position 47,550,119 of record CM045496.1, read on the forward strand.
TTCGAGTTTTAATCTTCCTTTCTTCTTTTTTCACATCCATTTCCACATCTCTCTCCATCTATTTAAGCATCCATTCTTCACAAGAAAGAGGCATCACCCACACTTGACCATTACATCTTTTTCTATATATCTCTATTCTCTACACAACCCACTACCATCTTTTTCACAAAACCTCCATCTCCACCACTTCATTTTCCAATTACATCCCTACCCATAACATCTTATATATATATATACCAAGCATCATCATCATCTCAAGTCTTGAAGAAGGAGTTCAAGGAAGAAGCTAGAACACAAGAGGAGCCACTACATCATCTCCATGATAAAGTTTTCATGATCAACCACTTCATCATTCTTCACTTGTGATCATCACTAGTCATTTTTAAACTTTATTTTTTGATAGCTTAATGTTTTCCATTATGTTGATGCTAGTTTATGTAGAATTTTTTTTTTTTTTTGGAAATAAGGGCCGGTGCGGCTGCCTTTAAGTCTTCATTAATGAAACTGCAAAATACAATTGGGGGGGGGGGGGGGGGGGAGGGGACATGGTGCCTAAACCACAAGTTACAATAAGCATTGAGAGAACGTCCCGAATAATCACAGGAGTCTCCACTAGACCTATGTATTCTAATATGCACCAATTAGCAAAGAGTGCATTACTGGCTACTCTATTTGCTTTGACAAGGCGGTGACATAACAGAAAATAACTCTATCATGAAGAAGCATCATTACAAATAGCACAACTTTCCTGATATGTTGCCGCACAGAAACAAATCCGGTGACACTTTGTTTCATCCTGCCACTAGGAGTATTCATCCATTTGACGAAGCAATCGGTACGTCTCCTCACTTGGCCAGACAAGGCACACAGGGTGCACGCAAAGGCTTGTAGCCCGACTCGCCCTACCGCACAAAAATAGGGACTTATTCCAACTATGAAAACTGAAAAAATAAAATAAAACAAAACAGTAAGACGAACAATTGCCCAGGAATGACCCAAACAGTGGGCCCAGGCCCAAGCACTACTCAAGGAAGCAAGGACACCTCGCTGGCCCACTGGACAAGCCCAGCTCAATTCTTGCATCGCCACCACCAACATGTCACCCCCTATGCTACACCACCATCTTCGTCGGAATACCCCCACCATCACTCCACCACCTCCCTTGCACCAGCGAGAGGCCTCCCCTATCACGACCATTAACCTTCCATGATCCGAACTAGATTGACCACAAGATCTGAACCAAAGCAAGTTAAAAATGCCAGCGAATAGAAGATCATAGATCTGAGCCTTGCCTCCGCTAGTCCATTGCCACCAGACTACCTGAACTCATGTCACACCAGATTTCGAAACAAGAAACCCGCCACTGCTACGGATTCCACCACCATAACTACCGCTCTCGCCCGCTTCACCCCCAACCCAACGACAAACTCAGACCCCCATCCGCCCTGCAAAACTAACCTACAAGGACTGAGCCATAACATCACGATCTCTCTTACTCCCTGCCACTGATTCCATCGATCCAGGAAGGAATCACCTAAATTGAGAAAGCCACACTCACTCATCGACATAGCCCGTCCAATGACAGCGTCATTGGATGTGTCGTCAGATGGAGGTAAGAAATTTTCTCTGAAAACCTAGCGCGTGTAGCTGTGTTCTCTACCGTAGAAGTCTTTCTAACATCTTGTCCTATGCTTTCTTTAGTTTGATAGTTGTTAATGCTCAGAAATACCGCCACACGGTGTCAGCTTCCGATAACGTGTACGAGGGTCCAATCTTCCTATATATCTTGAGCTCACAAAAATCCGCTATCTGTCAGGGTAAATTTTCTCTGAAAACCTAGCGCGTGTAGGTGTGTTCTCTACCATAAAGGTCTTTCTAACATCTTGTCTTATGCTTTCTTTAGTTCGATAGTTGTTAATGCTCAAAAATACTGCCACACGGTGTCAGCTTCCGATAACATGTACGAGGGTCCAATCTTCCGACATATCTTGAGCTCACGAAAATCCGCTATCTATCAGGGTAAATACAACGGCGTCAAGAGGGGAGACTGCGGTTGGCGGTCTTCTCTCTTCTGATGCTAAAGTTAGACAATGTATTTTTATTGACAGAGTAGCGGTTAGTAGCTATTAATGCGTAATGAATGAAGAGAGAGAGAAGTGAACCTTTTATAAGTGAAATGGTGAGCTACCTCAGTCTTGTTTTCGATGTGGGATTGATATGCTTCAGTCTGATGGCTTTTGGTCCAATCTGCAAGTATGACTTCGGGCCGCGGGTGGCGGCGCGTTGAGGCATGTTTCGGCCTGGAGTTGGTTTGTCAGTGGAGGTTGGCTTGCTGTGGTCCCGAAGGTCACACTGTCAAGGCCATTCCGACAAAGTGAGGTGGTCTTATGTGAGTGCTGATTATGATCGGTAATACCATGTATGTACACTAGTTTATGTAGATATGTGTGAGTAGTCTACTGTTCAACCCTAGCCAAACTTGCAATGAATTGATTTTTGAATCTTATTTGATGCAATTTTCATAATCATCTTCACATGTTAATTCAAAAAGTGAATGCTTGTATTTGAATAAAAAGCATGATAGCACACTAGGTGTGTATATGAGGGTAGGAGCAATGAATTGATACTTACCCGGTAATATAACTTGTTCTTGGGTAGTTAGTTTCGCACTTATTTGGTGGAAATTGATAAAATCAAAGGAGTTTAGGCCTTAGTAGTCTTATCTGGATACTAAGAGGGTAATTTGATACTTGGGATTGCTTTACTTATAGTTTGAACATCCATGCATGCAAGGGAGGATATGGTGAACAACCTAAAGCTCTAACTTTCATCCATTTTGTCACATCTGGTTTAGCATAGCCTAGTTTACATTTCAAGTTTTTATATTGTGTTAATTTGAGTTGAAACCATCTCCAAAGCCAAAATCAAACCATTACACCATCTTGCATATATTCACTTGTGAGCCCTTATTTGTGATTTGCACATTTGCATATTCATCTAGCACCTTTTAGGTTTTCCCTAGCTAGAGTGGGTTTTCCAATCCTTTGGGTACGATATCCCCTACTCATAACCCTACACTATCGCTTGGACCTTATACTTTAGAGTGACTATTTGGCTAACAAAATGGCTCCGTGGATTGGTTATGGCAGCGGGACGAAGGTTTCAACTGGATCCGTTTCTGGTAGAGGTTCTTGCAATCTAGTCTCGGCTGGGTCGATGTGCGTTGGTGGGGTGGTCACCCGGTGTGCTACAGAGATGTAGTACCTCGGAAATTCGTTATTATTTTTTGAGGATTTTTCAGAATTTCATTTAGTGGTTGTTGATACGATTATGTGGTTCGTGATGGAGCGGAAGTGTTTCAGATGAATTTTTATTCGAAAAATATGGGTTTAGGGGGGGTGTGCAAAGGTTGACTATTTATAAGTGGGGTTTCTCTGAAAGCTTCCTTCACGAAAGTCGTAGAGCGCGTCGATACGAGTTTGTGGACATGCGGAACTCGAAAATCGGAGTTCATATGAAAAAGTTATGGCCATTTGAAGAAGTTTCCATTTTGGTTAAATAGGAAAAAAAATCCAAAAAAATCAGAGTTTCCATTTTCGGAAACTTTTCTCTCTCTTCTCTCTCGAGCTAAAATCGGGGACTGATTTTCTTCCAGCGATTTCTCCCTCCTCCAGCCACCATAGGACGTCAAACAACTTGGGTTCTCTTCATCTCATCCTCCTCTAGAAGTCTGTGTGGAAGAATTGAAGCAAGATTCGAGCTGTGGAAGGAGCTACATCAACTGGAAGAGGCTGCAGCGCTGCAAATCGCCTTCGTCGGAACTGGAGATTCCGACCACCATAGCTGGTGATTCTTGAGGGCTTTTGGAGCCCAGAGGACGTAGATGCTTTTCCCCAAGGTGGCTTGCATCGATTCAAAGCGTGGAGGTTGAATTTTGGAATTGAAGTTCTAGGGTTTCAATTGACCCCGAGTTGTTCTAAGGTAAAATTTGATCAATTGGCTTATAATTTGATTTTGATGTAGTTGGGAAAGTTGTAATTCGAGTTGAGATAAAGATATTTTGTTTAGGAAGTTTGGCCAAATTCCAACTTTGGGCCGAAGGTGCCGCCGCCACAGTGGTGGTGTTTTCTAGTAGTTTCCAGCCACCTCAGGGATAGTTTATGTTCCTGATTTTGATCTACTCGTCGATACGAGCATTTCGATATACAACACTTAATTTTTGGGGATCGTATGAGCATGTTAGGGTTTTTGTGATTTCTAACCATTCGGTTTTGATCCGTGAGGATTCGAGCATTCAATCGACTTGTTGTTTTTACATATCGATCGTAGAAGTATTCCGGAGACTTAGGGAGGTCTCAGATGTGGTTTCACCTCGATTGGCGTTACTTGTGAGGATTTTATTTCAAAACGGGGGTTTCAGACTTTAGCTGCTTGTGATATGTGTACTAATTTGAGACCATTAGTGATTAGGTGCTTCTCAAGGTGATTTGGACGAGTTGTTGGTGTGAGTATTAGTTCAGTTCTGTATAGAAGACGCAGCAGGATTCTGAGGTGAGTAATCTCACAATGTTCATTTACGAACGAAGTTACCTTTATCGTTTTGAGAGTTATTTAGTTAACTGCAAACTATAGTTGGTATTTGTGGTATTCCTGAGTGAATGACCATGTATATATATATTTACGTGAAATATGTATAGTCTTATGGGTTGATGGGTGATTTAAGCAAGAGGGATTGATGGGTTTCATTCTATTGTTTTGAGGCTTGACTTTTCGGGAAACATTGTTTTAGGAATTGGGAATTTTTATTGTTTGAAAAGTGTCAAGATTTGGTGTGAGTTGCTTTAATGTGATTTAAATGTTTTGATCTAACAACCGAGGGTCTGAAGATTTGAGAGTCACAGGTGGTGATTTCTCATTTTGATTTGATTTAACATTTTGGGTTCAGTGTGACTTGCTTAATGTTTTGAATATGATGACTGGGGGTCTGGAGATTCGAAGGTCACGAGGTGACATATCCTTTTGATTTGGTTTAACATTTTGGGTCCAGAGCGACTTGCTTAATGTTTTGATCTAGCGACCGGGGAGGTCTGATGATCGGAGGTCACGGGGTGACATCTCCTTTTGAGAGTTGAGTAACATTTGGTCCTAAGTGGCCGCTTTTAAATGCTTTGATTTGACGATCTGGGAGGTATAAGGATTTGGGGTTGCTAGGAGTGACCTCAGGCATATATATTAGGACTTCACGCCTTTAGCCTGGTGAGTGGACACGATTAGTCAGAGCTCTAGTCTGTTGTCATTGTACATCATGGGGAATAGCGGGGTGCTACTTGATGCTCATGAGTACGTGTTTTTAAAAAGGGAGTTTCGGGGATTATTTCTTTTAAATGTTCAAGGAGGACTTGTGTATCATATTTTAATTGTCAGAGTTTCAATTAATATGCTTTGTCACGGGGTGACTTTTGTTGTGTTCTTTGGGGAAATGCATATTTAATTGTCAGAGTTTCAATTATTATGATTTTGTCATGGTGTGACTTTTGGGTTTTTCTTTTGGGAAAAGAATATTGTTTTAGGAGCATGGTATGTGTTCCTTTTTCTCGAGTTGAATGGTTTTCTTCGTTTTGGTGTGAGTTGTGTGGAGTTTTGTTTTGAGTTACTTATACAAGCTTTCATAAGCTTACCTGATTTGTTGTGTGGCAACCCAGTGCACTATTCAATAGTGTAGGGGTTAATCCTGCAAGTCAGGGTAATCATGGCTGAAACTGAGAAAGCATGCTAGTAGCTTTACGGTAGGAAGCCAATTTTGTGACTTTACCTTTTTTAAGACTTCCGCTTGTAGTAAGCTCTGAGGAGCATTTACTTATTATTTTGTTGTGGCAATTTAATTCGTAACTTGTGTAATATATAACTCTGTGGAGGGAGTATATATTGACTTTGTGGGTTCAGGGCATCAGTATGTACTTGGTTTAAAAGGAAAAAGCTTTCCAGGTATTTTGTATTGATGGCTGAATCATCACGCATGTATAATTATGAGATTATATATATTGATTTTTAAGTGTGTTTAAAAATCGGGGCATGATAGGAGACAACGTCTTTGATGGCTACCAGTGGCGACTTCAATGACCTTTTGGCTCGCGGTGCTGGGGCTTTGCTCGTCGCCAGGGTTCTGGGCAGATCCTAGTGGTTGGGTCGGGTGTTTGGGCTTTGTCCTTGGGCCAAGTCTAGTGGTCATGTGGGTTGGACCTCTTGTTTTAGTTTTCTTGTCTAGCCTTTTTCTAGTGGACTAAGGGGCTTATGCCTATTCTAGTTTTTCTCTAGTTTTAGCCTATCAAATGGATTCTGGTCTTTGTCAGCTTAATTCTTAGTTTCTCTAGTTGTACACTAATTGAGGTCTCTATGCGAACTATTTGGGGGAGTTAGGTTGTGAGGGTTTGGGTTCTTTTGTTTTAGGCTCCAATAAGTGAGCTCATTTTGTTTTAGGCTCCTCACAACCTAAGTCCCCCAATAAGTGCTGGGGCTTTGCTCCTCAAGCTTACCTGTTAATTTGCTTGACGGCTAATGCCAAATATGTTTTTAGGTAGAAGACAACATTTGATTTACATGCCTTCTAGCCATGGATAAGTAATGAGATTATCTATTCTTCAAAAAGAGTTAATTATAATTATTCTTTCTTATGGCCACTTCAACTTCGCCTCCATATAGGTAAATTGTTGGATCCGTCATTGGTTGCTGATGCGTTTTTATTCTCCATTACTTCAAACTGATGATGCTCTTTTATTCTTACTAGTTAGAGATCTCGCAGCAAAATCACTTCGTTCAAGTTATATAACAATTATCAATTGCTTTCTAACTGAACTAGCAACTAATAGTAATCAAATGAAGTTCTCTAGTTCATAGAGGGAAGGAGCCCAAGTACTTTTATAGTCTTCTCCATGTTGTAACCATTTAACACATTCCTCCTGCACATAATAGAAGATACCAGCAAAGCAAGTGTGAGACTTTGCTAAAAAGGATTCCAATTCAACATGATTTTAAATTAAGTTGAAGAGACTTGGTGTCAATTATAAGCAGTGAGAAAAGCATTGACATATCAGTTATAGGACCAGTTATAATTAGTGAGAAAAGCTAATGAAATATAATCAATGAGCAAGGAGCAAGGAGCAAAAAGGATAACATTGTTCCAGCATCCGTCCAAAATTTCATCTGTCAACTCTTTGTTAACAAATCATGCATATATGTTACTACTTAGAACCATAGTGGCCAGGCTAGGGACGGAAAAGAAGTGCATGCATTCGGAATTAACTCAAACATAGAACACCGATTACAGAACCAACCAATTCAGAAATTTAACCAACAAAACTCAAAAGCATAAATAAGAATGTCAAATTAGGATAAAAGCTAAATGATTTAATTCGCTAATAAAAATGCCATGTTGTTACTCATTCAAATTTTAAAATAGTAATTGCTGCAGGTCCATATGTACAGCATATACAAAACCCAGAGTGGGCATAACCAATAGCTAAGCTATTAGCCCTATGCCAATCTCTCTGCCAGACATCCTAGTAGCCCAAAACTCGATAAGTTTATCCTATAATTAAAAATGTCAGTGTCTCTCCTACATATTTAGGCTATCTTCATTACCAAAAGACTCAAGATTGTACTGCAACTTATAATAGCTTGTTTGCAACCACAAATTTCAAAATTCAGTATCTTTTGCTATGGTTCTCTCTGTAATTGACAAATAACAGACTGACTCTACACAAACCATTATCATGATCTCAAGATGTTTGTAAAAGAGTAATCAAAGAGTTCCATTCATGTTATCAATTAACAATGCGAAAATTGTCCTTCAAAAAGAAAAAAAAAAAGAAAAAAAGAACAATGCAAAAATTGAGAACTATAGAAAATGAAACCACAGAAGTTCAACACAGCTGGTGGAAGGGCCAAATCAGTTGAATGAGAAGCAGCAGTAATAAGTGAAATATGCAACAAAATTTACAATTCAAAAAAAAAAATCACATAAAAGCAACAACATAAATGAATTGAAAAGAAAAATCAAAGTATGCTCATTCCCTCAAATCTCTCAAATTCATGAAATTGCATAAACAAAACTTATTTCAGCCGAGAATCAGCAACATAATTTACTGGAGAACCAGAAATCGGGCAAACACAGAAATAGGCAGAACCCAAGCAATAATCCGATTAGAGAAAGCTCAGAGGAAGAGGAAGAGGAAGAGGAAGAAGCACTACCTTCAGTACCTTGCCTGGTCAAAAGCAAGCAAACAACGAACACCGATCAGTTTGTGATTCTAGCTTCGGTCAACAACCAATGGCAGAAACTCTGAACTCTCTCTCCAATTCCTTCGTCTTCTAAGCAGAACTCTCTCTCCCAATTGCAAACTTGAGTTCTTTGAAAGAGAGAGAGGCAGAAGGGAGGAAGAAAGAGTGATTGGCAGAGGCGTAAAAAAAGATAAAGTGAGAACATAACCGTCCTTTCCGTCCCTTATGAACAGTGCACTGACGTTTAGTATATAGTAAATTACTTCAATTACTTGTAGTCTTTTTTTTTTTTTTTTTGGAGAATTCAATTACTTGTAGTCTTGTAGAATACAAAAGTTAGAAATGGTTTATAATTAACATTAGATAAAAGCTCCAGATGGTACTTCAAAATTTATTAAAGAGTTTCATGATACTATCATTGCGCAGGTTAGACCTTTTGATACTCTTGTCCAGTCTTCCATGGTCAAACAATGTTTTTAATCGTCCAAAAAAAAAAAGAGCTTTTAATCAACTAATATATATTGGTATAACCAACCAATGGAATAAAGACACCACTGATCTATTTTTCTATTAAAATTTAAAATTAAATGAATTTCATTCAAGAGGAAAAAAATAACAGTCAAGCTTGAGGAAATGAAGAGTCTTGTGTACTACAACAAAATGAAATTGCCATCACACTAAGTTTTAGAAAAATAACCTCATTTCCAATTCTAGGGAGCGGATTTGCTATCCCAACATACCCAGTGCCAATTTTGTCTCGTCCTTAATATGGTGAAACGTATCCTCATACTTAACGGCTTACTAACACCATTAACTAACTAATAATATTTAGAAAACAAAACTAAGTAACTCACCCGCGTGATGCTGTGGAAGAGTTTTTTTCCTGCATTTTATATGTAATGAACAGCAAGAACAACTTGCATAAAAATATTTTTGTCTCAAGTCTACACTAAGGATATATATGTGAAGACCCGAAATTTCAGTTAAATATTTTGTAATTCAATATTTGTTCACTTATATGAATTATGAATTGTGGGCATGATTCGTATGTCGTTGTGTGAGGAATTTGGTTTCAAATGATTTTATTTTCGAAACGAACGTTATTGGGGGGTCACTAAAATCGACTTTTTATACGTAAGGAATTTGAGGAAACTTTCTTCATGAAAGTTGTAGATCTCATCGATACGAGTGCGTGCTTATGCAGAACGCAAGAATCGGAGTTCGTATGAAGAAGTTATCGCATTTGGAAATGTTTCCATTTTGGGTATATATATAAATGGAAAGTTTCCAAATTTAGGGTTTCCATTTCTGTCGGCCGCACCGTTCATCTTCTTCGTTTTCTCTCTCCCGAGCCTAAGCCCAAAATAGAGCAAAGATTCACCGACTTCGTTCTCCCTCCTCCGGTCACCAATCCTCACCAAACTTCTTACCTTGGCTTAGTATCGTCCTTACGCAGCTGCCAGTGGCAACCTTACGCCGCGGCATGGCCTGTAGCGGCAACGGGAAGCTTCGTTTGGTTTGAGGCCGATTTGAAGTCGATTCCGATTTCTCCTAGATCCGGCCACCAAAACTCGAGTTTCTTGGCTTGTTGAACTAGCCTCAAGCTCCTGATCACGCTTCAAGAAGGACAGCACCTGAAGCGATTGATTTCACGCTGATCGGAGCCTCGTCGTTTTCTGGAAAAATTTCGGCCACACACGACTGTTTTTTTAATTTTCGACCACTTCCACTCGTTTTCTGACTTCGTAATAGTTATAAAAGTTGCTCAAAATGATGAAATGAAGAGGAGTAGCCTGACCCCGACGCCGTTGGCGGTGGTCGGCGGCTGCTCTACCTCTAACTCCGGCGGCCTTTTCCGGCCACTTCCGAGATCCCAAGGGCATTTTCTTCCCATTTTAATGTTCTACATGTCAATACGATCACTTCGATATATAGCATGTGAATTTTGGAGATGGTATGATTAGGTTATGAATTTTACAATTTCGATCGATTTCGATCGTTCGATTTGTGATCTGTGAAGATCGAACCGTCCGTTAGACTTGTAGTTTGTTATGACAATCGTAGGACTGTCCCGATGACCTTGTGTGGTCACGGGTACAGATCCGACCGCTGGATCTTCGTGTAAGTGCGTTTTATGTATTGTGCGCTAAGTTAAATATCGTCTTTGGTTAGGTGTTTGACAGGTTGAGTTGGCGGACGATTGTGAATCGTAATTTGAGCAATTAAGAAGACGCAGCGGGAATTTAGAGGTGAGTAAATCTCACGTGGTTCATTTACGAACCGAATTTCATTATTTTCATTTAATTGCTATGTGTGAAAAATGGTTTTAAGAAAATGAGTTTTAAATATATAAAAAATGAATTTCACGGTTTTATGACGTGTGAACTATAGTTGGTATTAGTGGTCATCCCTGAGTGGATGATTATGATTACGTGTGTGTGTGTGTGTGTATCTACGTGATTTTATATGAAATGGTGTGACATTGAGGTGTGAAAGTGTGATAACTTGGGTTATGATATGTTATTGGTTTTGAGATTTGCCATGATATATTATGTTAAATGACATTGAATGAAAGAATAATGGTGGTGATTGTTTTAGATTATTATTTAAAACACGTGATGGTTTTAGAATTACAATTTATATGGTAATTGGCTATTGGATTGTGAGAACGCGTATGTGAGAATAGTTATAACATTTGGGTCTGAGGGACCTTTAAATGTTCGATCTATGGATCATATGCCACTGTAGGAAATGTGGTGATTATATCGTAAAGGTGAACCTAGGCCGAGGTGACAGGTTACGATACTGTTAGAGCTCTAGTCTGTCTGCCATTGTGTGACATGAAAGCAGCGAGTTGGGTTACTCATGATCATGAACACGGGTTGGAGAGTTGTCTGCCATTGTGTGACATGAAAGTAGCGAGTTGGGTTACTCGTGATCATGAACAAGGGCTAGAGGTTATGAGGTGTCGAGTGGTGAGACTTTATTGAAATGGTTTTGAAATTGTTAATGAATGTTTGTTTTGTGTTGAAAATGTTGTGATTCAGTTATGACTTCGTGCTTTGTTTAAATTTACTCACGAGCTTTGCAAAAAGCTTACCGGGTTTTGTGTTTGCAATCCCGGTACACTATTCAAACAGTGTAGCGGATAACCCTACAGGTCAGGAGTATCAAGGCGGAGATCGAGCGGAGTAGGGCATCGGTGATAAGTGCAGCACTTAACCTATTTTGGTGTGGTTGTAGACTCTTTCGGACGTAACATTTTATTTATGTTGGTTAAGAAAAAAATTCAGGACGTTATTTGTATTGGTAATTATTCATGTTTCGGATTTGAATTTGTTATTCAAAATTCGGGGAGTGACAATATAGCTTGATACAAATGTGAACCTGAATCCAGAAAAGTCAGTCTAAGTATGGAGAAAATTTGCAATGTCGTTGACTGACTCTCAACCTGCTAACTTGAATCCTAACAAAACAATTTACATAAATTTCATCGAAACCTACCGACTAGAATCCTTATTTTGTATAAAGGAGGAGATTTGCTGCTGTTGATAGACTTTCCATAACACTAATCATTCTAGTACCAGGTCTTATTTGTCTGAAGCTACATACATGTAATATATCCTGAATGGCAGGTTTCCGAAAATTGAAGCAATTCATGAACCATGTGTACCAGAAGTAAGATAACCACCAAACTTAGCGCAAAGTATCCGTGAAATCAAGCCCCTTTCACCAATTGTAAGTCCTATAACTGGGACTTGAAATTCATTTATAAAATATAAATCATGAAAAGTAGAACTTAGCATATATGGAACCCATCAACTTCCGTTCCTATATACTTTCAATGTAAGATGGTAATTAGAAAGACATAAATTAGAATTCATCTCAGCATGGAAAGAAACTATAAACAAATCCCATTAAGAATTATTTGAAGAGAGTTCAAATGATGGCTAAATTGAAACAGTTGTATGAGAAAGTAAAGAAATGTTGGCTTTTCAGTAGCTGATATTAAGAAAAAAATTGTTGAACTGGTCTGTTAAAAATATGGTCAAACATAGGAAGCAAATTCCATGTCATTCACATCTTCTAATATTAATCTCACCTCTCTTCAATTGCTCATTCATTTTCACCCGCAAGCCTAGCTCTATCATTTGCAGCAGGATCTTCATCCTCCAATAGCTTCAATCCAATTTCTCTGGCATGTTGTTCAAGCTGCCTCTGTTTCTCCTTAAGCCTATAGACAACCAAATCCAAATGCTTCTTTCTCTCTTCCAATAGCTTATGCAACGTCTTAGCATGCTTCTCACGCTCTTGAATGAAATTTTCGAGTGAATCCATATACTATCTTCCTCCCAATTGCTGCCGATTTAGTTGCCTCTAGGCTTGCGATTTTTGCTCCTCTACCTACTTCTCTATTGCATTTGTGACGCTTTAATTTTCAAACACAAGGAATAAAAAATTAAAGAAACACAAACACACCGGACGTGATAGTTAAGACATTAACACTAAATACCTGTAAATTTTTTCTTTAAAACCAAGTATTTGATGACGTCCAAAACCCACAATGTCAATACAGACCATTTTTTTAGAGTCACATATTGCATTAGACAAAGTTTATGAATTAAGTTGCGTTAACAAAACAATAAGTAAATGTTCATTCGGAGCTTACCACAAAACGGAAGTCTAGTAAAATCAGAGTAACAAAATTAGCTTCCGACTCCTACAACTGCGACCGCAATACTTCAACTTCAGCCATGACTACCCTGACCTACATGATTAACCCCTACACCATTGAATCGTGTACTAGGTTGCAACAACAACCCCTACACCATTAACTATAACCCACATACTCTGACTCTCAACTCAGCATTGATTTCACATATCACAGTTAAACAAAACTACCTCAAGTAATGTTTGAAATCATTTTAGCGCGTAACAGCGAACTACAAAACACTCTTCATTTGTCTCAACCAAAGGTAGTTGTCACCTGAGTGACATTTTAAATCATTTTTAGTCTCAACAACAAATCCACGAAACCACACTACTTTCCTCTTGACATGAAGCTGTTGTCATCATTATGACATCATAAATCATTTCACGACTTACCATAATCTCACGAAGAATATATATCTCAAATCACAACTATAGTCACTATTTATACTAAGTAAAACCAGTAATCCATGCATGAAAATTAGTTCAGGTGATTACCCAAAATCATACAATCCAAAATCATAGTAATCCATGCATATAGTTTAGTTCAGGAGATTATATTAAAAGTATATTAATCAAATCGTAGTAATAATCACAAAATCCATACTCTCACTTCTGAAGGTAACACCAATCATCACCGCAACAATCTCAATCATTGTTAAACGAATAACTAACCGACGTTCTTTGCAAAACAATCATCACATTGATCACCACATAGATTACACCGGTCACCATCCCAGATATTTCCACATCCTTTACACAACAATCATCAATAAGATCACCACATAGATTATACCAGTTACCGCACAGATATTCCGACATATGCTACCATATCTTAAATCACACAATTAAGATGATCCTACTAGACCCATGGTATCTCAACAAATGCAATTCTACAATCACAGCTTCATACACAATTTCACCATTTCTCAAACAATTTGAAACTCAAATTCAAAGTATTGTTTTGGCTCTGACTTCCATGGTCACTCTGGACCAAAACATTTAAAGAGATCATGTAGAGTCAAATAGAACAAGGTTGAGAGAATGAATTTTCTGATATTTGATTCATCTCACAGTGGAGGTATATAAAGAAGATTACAGGAATATAACAGGTAAGTACTAACTACGCAATAATTACAATATATTCTATTCCTAACGTTAAGCCATGACTCACGCTAACACTCCCCCTCAAGTTGGCGCATACACATCAACCATGCCCAACTTGCTTAGTGAGTCATACAACACCTTCCTGGAAACTCCTTTGGTAAGTATATATGTAAGTTGCTCCTCAGTCGGAACAAAAGGAAAGCTAATAATTTTGGCATCCAGCTTCTCCTTTATAAAGTGACGATCAACCTCCACATGCTTAGTACGATCATGTTGTACTGGATTCTGTGATATGTCAATGGCTGCCTTGTTGTCACAATACAACTGCATAGTACTTTTGAGTTTGAAACCCAAATCACGTAACAGATTTCTTAGCCACAGCAATTCACACACTCTGTGAGCCATACCTCTATACTCGGCCTTAGCACTAGATCGTGCCATAACTTTCTGTTTCTTACTCTTCCATGTAATCAAATGACCTCCCACAAAGGTAAAGTAACCTGATGTTGACCTCCTGTCTGTAATATTTCCAGCCAATCTGCATCTGTAAAGCCACAAATCTCAAGGATGTTGTTGTGTTTAGAAAACAATACTCCCCTTCCTGGAGCTGACTTCAGGTACTTTAAAATTCTCATAACAGCATCCATATGACTTTCACTCGGGTTATGCATGAACTGACTCGCCACACTCACTGCATATGCAACATCTGGTCTAGTATGAGCCAAATAAATCAAGCGCCCAACTAACCTCTGATAGCGAGCTCGATCAGTAGGTACCTAATCTGGATACTCAGCTAAACAATGATTCTGCTCAATAGGAGTATCAATAGGTCTGCAATCCAACAAACCTGTCTCTGTTAGCAAGTCAAGAACGTACTTCCTTTGGCACAAGTAGATCCCTTCTCTCCCCCTAGCTACCTCAATTCCTAAGAAGTACTTAAGTTTACCCAAATCTTTCATCTCGAACTTAGAGGCTAGCTGTCTCTGCAGTCTATCCATCTCAACAGTATCATTGCCGGTGATTACCATATCATCCACATAAATAATTAGAGCCGTTACCTTCCCTTGTTGATGCTTGAGAAACAAGGTATGATCTGAGTTGTTCTGTTTGTAACCAATTTTCCGCATGAACTGTGAAAATCTCCCAAACCAAGCACGAGGCGACTGTTTGAGACCATATAGAGACTTTCTTAATTTGCATACAAAATCACCAGGAGAAGCAACTACATACCCAGGTGGAAGGCTCATTTACACTTCCTCGGCTAACTCTCCATAAAGAAATGCATTCTTGACATCAAACTGTCGGAGTGGCCAGTTTAAACTAGCAGCAAATGAGAGCAGAACCCGAATAGTGTTCATCTTGGCAACAGGAGCAAATGTTTCATCGTAGTCTATACCATACGTCTGAGTGAACCCCTTTGCTACAAGGCGTGCTTTGTACCGATTCAATGATCCATCTACATTATGTTTCACAGTAAACACCCAACGACAACTTACAGCCTTCTTGCCTTATGGTGGAGGCACAAGTTGCCAAGTATTGTTCTTCTGCAACGCCTCCATCTCTTCCTCCATTGCCTTCCTCCACTTTGGATCCCCCAATGCATCCTGCACTCTGTTAGGTACTGATACAGTAGATATTTGATTCACAAATGATTCATATGACTTAGACAACCTCCTAGTGGACATATAATTGGCTACTGGGTATTTTGATTTGGCAGTAATAGTAGGTTCATATCTTTTGGCTGATTGACCTCAAGTGGTCCTATTTGGTAACACATATTGCTCAACATTAGACTCACTATTGCCAGTACCAGTGGGGGGACATACCTCAAATGAGTGATCTTCAGTACCAGGAAGTTGTGGGTCAGGGGTAGAAGTGATGGCAAGAGGGGCAGTTGTGTCTTCAACTGCATGTTCAATGATTGAAACTGGTGTCTGGATGTCTGGAGCTTCTGCTTCTGGAGGTGATGAGCCAATGCTCTAAACTGGATCTGTCAAAATACCTCCTGCCTGTGCAACTTCTTCTCCGCTTTCTGATTCCTCCCCCTCTCCATGATACAACTCTTCAAAATATGAATTCTCCCCCTGAAGAGCTGTATCTGATGAGGAAAAATAACTCATGTCCTCAAAGAAAGTAACATCCATAGTGACATAGTACTTTCTGGCTGGTGGATGATAGCACTTGTACCCTTTCTGATAACCTTCGTAGCCCACAAACACACACTTAAGCGCTCGGGCATCCAACTTACACCGCTGGTTTTTAGGAATATGGACAAAAACAACACAACCAAAGACACGAGCTGGAAGATTATGAAATGAAGGTAAGGAAACATGAGATGCAAGAACCTCAAATGGAATTTTTCCTTGAAGGACACTAGATGGAAGACGATTGATAAGATGGGAGGAAGCATGAATAGCATCGCCCCAAAGATACTTAGGCATATAAGCACTAAAGAGAAGGGCACGAGCCATATCAAGTAAATGACTGTTTTTTCTTTCAGACACTCCATTTTGCTCTGGTGTTTGTGGACATGTGGTTTGGTGAACAATCCCATGGGTTTTGAAAAACTCATGGAAAACATGATTAACATATTCTCTCCCATTGTCAGAACGAAGGACTTTAATGGTGCTATGGTATTGTGTTTGAACAAGAGTACGAAAAGTTTGAAAAGTTGGAAAGACTTCATCTTTGGTTTTAAGTAGAGCAACCCATGACAATCTAGTACAATCATCAATAAACAACACAAAATATCTCATACCGAACACAGTAGGTTCTCTAGAAGGTCCCCAAACATCAGAGTGAATCAACTCAAAAGGAATAACACTTTTATTATAAATACTAGGAGAATAAGTAGCTCGATGACTTTTGGCCAAGACACATGTTTCACAATGTAAAGCAGACTCATCCACACCAATAAACAGAGTAGGCATGGTTTTTCTCATAAGACTAAAAGATGGATGCCCTAAACGGCAATGCCACAACCAAATTTCACTTAGCTTATCAGAATTCGAAGTCAAAGAGGAACGAGACTGTGCTCCTGGTTTCTCCCCTGCGTATGTCTGATCCAGATGGAACAACCTGCCCCTCAGATACCCCCGACCAATTAACTCCCTGGTGAGAAGATCCTGAAAAATCACATACATAGGATAAAAGGTTACGGAGCATTTAGACTCAGTATTTAACTGTGGAACAGATATCAAGTGATGAGACAAGTCAGGCACATATAACACATTATGAAGTTCTAAAGTGGGAGTAATACGCACTGACCCTGACCCTAACACAGGAAAAGCCTCACCATTGGCATTGGTGACATAGGACACTGGTGGGGAAGACAATTCAATAAAATATGATTTATCATCAGTCATATGGTCAGAGGCACCAGAATCAATAATCCATGTATCAGAACCAACAAAGTGAGAAACCTTTAAAGCCATACCAATCTTACCATGACCAGCTATAGAGGCTGTAGGAATAGCCCCACCTGCCGTATGATGATCCTGTCCAGCCACTCCATAGAAATCTGGTTCTTGAACCAATTGAACAGTAGCCGCTTTCGCCTTAGGACGATAACCTTGCTTTTTAGGTTTAAGATGCTGGTGCAGTTTCCAACAAGTCTCTCGAACATGCCCAATATCATTGCAATAAGAACACTGAGGACGAGGGAGGTGGGCAAACCCTGGCGGAGGTCCTTGTTGATGAAGTGAGACTGAATGCTGCTGCTGGAGTAAAGGTGCTGGTGCTTGAATGGCTAGGCTAGAAACTTCAACTTGTGCCTGTTTGGGACTTTCCTGCTGAGATTCATCCTTACGAATATATGTAAAAGCTGTGGTCAAGCTAGGGGGTCTGGCATTCTGAGCAACTCTCCTTTGGCACTATTATGTTTCGCATCAAGTCCTCTCAAGAATGCATGAACCCGCTCAAGTTCCTTTTCTTTCTGGTACCATGTAATATCCTTCTGATTCTTGATCTTGCAAGGACGCTTCTGATCAATCTTAGCCCATACATTCTTCAGTTTGGTAAAAAACACTGACACTAGTTGCCTATTCTGTTGCATTCCTGCAGCTTTGCACATCAGTTCATGAACCTGTATAAAATCAGACTCATTTGTATAGAGATATCCCAACGTCTTCCATATTGTCTCAGCAGTTTCACATTCCTCTACCATCTGTAGCACATCATCTGTCATGGTTCTAAATAAAATGGACATTACAAACCCATCATCATCTTCCCACTTAGCATAAGCCTCCACGTCATCTTCACTAGGAACCTTGATTGTTCCAGTCACATGTCCCATCTTGTATATCCCACGAAGATAAACAGACATAATCTTCTTCCATGTACGAAAATTGGTACCAGTGAGTTTGGTATCTCCAAAAGAACCACCTTCTGAGCTCTTGACAGAGACCTCAACTTTCTGAACCTCATTGGCCTTATAACCCTGACCTTCACTTTTATCACCACCCATCACAACAATACAGCAGCAAAAATCACAGAGTATGTAGCGGAAAAAGAGAGGAAATTCCAACAATTGCAGCGATTTTTTTTTTAACCTGTTGGGATTGACCGAGTGAGGTGGGTTGACTAGGCTGACCGAGTTGCTAGACTTTGGCTGGTCTGACCGAGTGAGAGGAGCGACCCGAAGCGGGGGGACGCCTGACTGAGTTGAGGGCACAATCGTGGACGACGACTGAAGAGGTTTGGCGATCTGAGGCAGACGAAGGCGGTCTTGGACAAGAGACGAGGCCGGTCTAGACGAAAGATCTGGGAGAAGAGCACCGGCGATCTGAGGACGTACCGATCTGGGGTTCGGCGATCTGGGACGGACTGATTGGCCTTTAGCTGAAGACGAAGTGAGTCTAGAGACTTCTATCGATGGTATAAATAGATAAAGCTTGTGTCGAGGCAAGCAAGGAGTGGTCAAGAGCAACTCTAAGGGTCTTCGTGTTTAAAAGCAAAGCGAAATGTTTTCAAGAGTGTGAATAGCTCTTGGGTTAGAGTGATCTTCTAGGTTAAGAGAGGATGTATAAGGGGTATCCTTTTGGATACAAGGGCTTAGGTTAGGCATAAACTTGAGTGGTGTAATCTTGCACTTGTGTTATTCTCTTATTAGTGAAGGTGAAACTCTCCGAAGACATAGGCAAGTATATTGGCCGAACCTCATTAAATCTTGTTGTCTTCTTGACTTGGTTATTTCTTCTTTCTATCTCTATTTCTATTACTTGCGTGGCAGAGGGATAAATTTTCCTAATAAAAAGAGCATGAAATTACTACACCCTTGCCTTCATGTAATCTCAATCAATGACTATTTCAACTAAGATAAAAGGTTTATTCAGTCAAAAAAGGGGGGAGGAAAGATGTTCTTTAGCATCTCACCGTATTTGTCCGCAAGTTTGAATCAATAAAAGGTTTATTTACATCTTTGCTTGTTTCTTCTCATAATCTTCTTAAAGCTTGTATATTTTATAATCTGAAACATGCATTTTCTTTGAAAGTTGAAACCTTTAGACTTTGGGAGCATGTATTATTGCTTAATCTCTTTACTGTTTCACCTTTGTTGGGTTTATTTTCATTGCCCTTGGCTAGCTTTTAGCTGTATATTCATCTTCTCATCTATTTGAGGCTTGTCTCGCATTACAATTTTTCACATTTATTGGGTTTATATTCCCTTGCCCTTGGCTTTTAGCTGTATATTTATCTTCTCATCTGTTTGAGGCTTGTTTCGGCAATGTTCTTTAACATGTTGGTCATTAGATAAATGTTATTTAATCTATTTTCAGCTTGATCGATTTATATGACCTTGGTCTTGGTTGCAGCATAATGCTGTTATATATGCATGTGTGTGTGTGCGCGCGCGTGCGCGTTAATTCGTTTAGGATACAAACATTACGATTTACCTACACATCTCAATCTGAGTAAACTTAAATTGTACAGGAACTTCCCTATGAAGTTGTGGGGAAGCATGGAGATAAAATGGCAGAACATATCTTCCTCAAGGTTCCAAATTGTGGAAACCCTTGGGAAATTCAATTGAAACAATCATCTCGTCGTTAGCAAATATGATTAGAGAAGGGACGGGAGGAGTTAGCCTTCTTTTACATGTTAGACGGCTACTTGGCAATTTTATTCTGTTTTAGCTAGCCTTCAGAATTTTCATGGGATTTTTCCTTTGGAGATGTGTCTTGGACATCATTTTGTTGAATTAATCATGGAAATTCAACAGAGGCTGACAACAACCGAAAAGGGCAAAAACAGGAGCTCAGCATAGTTATGCGAATATTAATCAATAAATTTACTTTGTTTTTTTTTTTTTATGCGCACTATATTTACTTTGTTGGTTTTATTGTAGATCATATGATTCGGGAGAATATTGATATATTTTTCATTCATAATAGATGTGTGTGTGTTTATATAGAGGATTACACACACGATATGCTTGGAGTACAAGGAAAGAGTCCTATTACATTGTAACTAAGATACCAATACGATATCTATGAGAATATCATGCTAACCCTACTACGTACAGTTAGGTTAAGCAACTTCGTTTGGACGAGGCACACTGGCTAGAACTCCTGCAAGTTGATCTTATTTTGCATTTAATTTAGTTATTTTTATGTCTATTAGGTTCTCCAAGAGTGTGTTTGGATGAGGGAAAAAATGATGGAATTTAATTGAAAGTGAGGATTTCATAATTCCTAAAAGCCAATTCCCTCGTTTGGCATTATCAGATTGGAAATTTTAAATTTCTCTGTGGAAAAAAACGAAGGAATTCGTTATTTAAATTCCTCACTTCAATTTTCACCAAAATAGGTGTCATTTACGAATTCTTTTGCAGTATTCAATTTTTATTTCCAAAACAAGACTTTTTTCTATATTATCTTTTTATTTGTTTTAAACTTTCTTAATTTATTACACATTTCAAATCCTAAATAGATGCAACCAAACAATAGAATTTACAATTAATAGAATTTTAGATTGATAGAATTAAAGATTCCATCATTTATAAATTCCTACGGATTTTATAATTTTCTCATCCAAACGCACCGCAAAGGAAAGAACGAATAGGAGCAAAAGAAAGGAAAATCTAGAAAATCATGGACTCCTGATGAATCAAGGAGAGCTCAAGCATAGGTGTTGTGTTGGCTAGATGAGGATTATTTAGCAATTAAATGACTTGGCAATGTGATATCATATAATCCTAAACCAATCAGAATATTAACAAGGAAGCTTTCCCGTGAAGCCAAAGAGTTAGAATCCAAAAGGAATGAAGGATGGTGCAAGAAACAGTATAAAACCCCTCTTTTGACGCTGGAGTCATCACCAAAACTCGAGAAGAAGAAGAAAACATCTAGACCGTCTGAACAATCGATCTCTCCTATCTGTATTTCAAATATTTTTCAGTTTTGTTGTTCTTTACCTAATGGCTGATGATTCTGCATAATTAAGTTCCCAATTAGCTGAAGCAACCTTAAATGAATCTGTCTCCAAAGCAGAATATTCTGACAGAGTTCCCATCAAATCCATAATATTACGACTTGACGGTTTGGGCAACTTATAGGTGATTGTGGAAGCAGATAAGGGTAACCTTCGGTAGCTTGTGCCAACCAGTACAAGTGTGGTTGTGGATGGCGTGTTTAAGCTACCCCCGGCTAGGGCCAAGCAAAAGGTGGAGCTTAGAGTTGAGAAGGTGGTCCATTTAGGTCTAGTTGACCTTATAAAATATCCATTGCTCAAGACCTGGCTCCCCCCTCAAAAATTGAGGGACATTGTTCATCTGCGTGCCAGAACTAACACCTTCTCTGCATTTGCTCGCATCAACAATGCCCTGGCCTATGCAACTCATACATTTTTCCAAGAGCATGGCTTCCTTTGAGTGCACACTCTAATTATCACCACCACCAGTGATTGTGAGGGTGCTGATGAGATGTTCCAAGTCATGACGTTGATTAAGAACCCTCCCCCATCCGAAGCAGACCTAAAAGCTACCAAGCTAATTGTTAAGGAAAAAGGAGATGTTGTTTCACAGCTGAAATCTGCTGAAGCAAGTAAGGAGGAGATTGGTGTTGCTGTGGCTGAACTTAAAAAGGCGAAGGAGAAAATTTGCAATGTCATCGACTAACTCTCAACTTACTGACTTGAATCCTACCAAAACAATTTACATAAATTTCATCGAAACCTATTGACTTGAATCCTTCATTGTATAAAGGAGGAGATTTGCTGTTACTGATAGGCTTTCTATAACACTAATCATTCTAGTACCAGGTCTTATCAATCTGAAGGTGCGCACATGTGATATATCCTTGATGGTAGGTTTTCCAAGAACTGAAACAATTCCTGAACCCTGTGTACCAGAAGAAAGATAACCACCAAAATTTGCACAAAGTATCTGTGAAATCAAGCCCCTCTCACCCATTGCAAGTCCTATAACTGGGACTTAAAAATCATGTATAAATTATAAATCACGAAAACTAGAACTTAGCATGGAACCCATCAACTTCCATTCCTATATACTTTCAATGTAAGATGATAATTACAAAGGCAGAGCATGGAAAGAAACTATAAACAAATCCCATTAAGAATTATTTGAAGAGAGTTCAAATGACGACTAAATTGAAACATAGTTATATAAGAAAGCAAACAAATGTCGGTTTTTCGGTAGCTGTACGTATTAAGAAAAAATTGTTGAACTTGTGTGTTAAAAATATGGTCAAACATAGGAAGAATATTTCATGTCATTCACATCTTCTAATATTAATCTCACCTCTCTTCAATTGCTCATTCATTTTAACCTGCAAGCCTCTATCATTAGCAGTAGGATCTTCATCCTCCAATAGCTTCAATCCAATTTTTCTGGCATGTTGTTCAAGCTGCCTCTGTTTCTCTCAAGCCTATAGGCAACCGAATCCAAATGCTTCTTCCTCTCTTCCAACAGCTTTTGCAACGCCTTAGCATGCTTCTCATGCTCTTGAATGGAATTTTTGAGTGAATCCATATACTATCTTCTTCCTAATTGCTGCTTTAGTTCCTTTAGGCTAGCGATTTTCACTCCTCTACCTACTTCTCTATTGCATCTGTCACGCCCTAATTTTCAAACACAATTAATAAACAATTAAACAAACACACTTGGCATCATGGTTCGAACATCAACACTAAATATCTGTAAAATTTTTATTTAAAAACAAGTATTCGATGACGTCCAGAACCCACAATGTTAACACAAACTCGTTCTTTAGAGTCACATATTACATGACACAAAGTTTACGAATTAAGTTGCTTTAACAAAATAATTAAACGCTCCTTCCGAGCTTACCATAAAATGGAAGTCTAATAAAATCAGAGTAACAAAATTAGCTTCCGACTCCTGCAACTGCGATCGCAAGACTTCAACTTTAGCCACGACTACCCTGACCTGTAGGATTAACCCCTACACCATTGAATATTGCACCGGGTTGCAACAACAAACCCGGTAAGTTTTTCAAGCTCGTGTGAGTAAACTCAAAACAACCAAAACAAATTGATAAGCATATAACACAGCAACAACCATTAATTTCTCATCCTTCAATACCATGCATAAGTAAATCAACTCATGACTAAAACTCATATGCTCTGACTCTCAACTCAGCATTGATTTCACAAATGGCAGTCAAACATAACTACCTCAAGTAATGTTTGAAATAATTTTAACGTGCAGCGGCAAACTATAAAACACTCTTCATTTGTCTTAACCAAAGGTAGTTGTCACCTCAGTGACATTTCAAATCATTTTTAGTCTTAACGACAAATCCACGAAACCACACTCTAGCTCTTTCCTCTCGACAGGAAGCATTTGTCATTATTGTAACATCATAAATCATTTCACGACTTACACAATCTCACGAAGAATATAAATCTCAAACTGCAACTGCAACTGCACTCACTATTTACACTAAGTAAAACCAGTAATCCCTGCATAGTTCAGGAGATCAACCAAAATTACACAATCCAAAATCATAGTAATCCCTGCATATAGTTTAGTTCAGGAGATTACGTTAAAAGCAGATCAATCAAATCGTAGTAATAATCACAAAATCCATACTTTCGCATCTAAAGGTAACACCAATCTTCACCACAACAATCTCAATCGTTATTAACTCAATAATAAACTGACATCCTCTGCAGAACAATCATCACACTGATCACCATATAGATTACACCGGTCACCACCCTAGATATTCCCACATCCTTTACACAACAATCATCACTAAGATCACTACACAAATTACACCGGTCACCGCACAGATATTCCCACACATGCTACCATATCTTAAATCACACAATTAAGATGGTTATACTAGACTCATGGTATCTCAACAATTGTAATTCCACAATCACAGCTCCATACACAATTTCACCATTTCTCAAACAATATAAAACTCAATTTCAAAGTATTGCTTTGGCTCTCACTTCCATGATCACTCTAAACCAAAACATTTAAAGAGGTCACGCAGGCCTTGAATTGTTACACAATTCTCAAAAGAAGATGTCACAACCTGTGACCCCAAATCCTCAGACCACCAGTCTTCAGATCAAGATATTTAAAAAAGTCGCAAGACCCAAAAAAGTTACCCAGATCTAGATAAAAGATTTCCCAATATTGGTCACCATCTATGACCCGCGGTACAAAAAATAAAACATTTAAACAAGTCGCAGAAGACTCAAAAATGTTATCCAAATCTCAATACTTTCCAAAACACTACAAATTATCATTTCCACAATATATTGCTTTCCCCAAAAGTCACATCTCAAAATAATAATATGAACAAAATCATGCATATTGCTTTCTCACACATCAAATTCACAAGGATATATATATATATATATATATATATATATAGAGAGAGAGAGAGAGAGGGCTTCCACTAAGGGATCCCTTTTTTTGGTCTTTTATAGGGATAGGCATTAGACAAACTTTTAGATCATATTTTCACATCTTAACCGTTCATTTTTTAGGTTCTAATGTATAGATCAGTTCTGCAAATTTTCAGCCAAATTGGTGATCGCTAAGGCATCCAAAACTGCAATTTACACGAACGGACCGAATCTGTCGAACCGGAACCGTTCGTGTTTATAATGGTAAATTGCAGTTTTGGATGTCTTAACGATCATCAAATTAGCTGAAAATTTACAGAAATGATCTATACATTAGGACCTAAAAACTGAACGGTTAAGATGTGAAAATATGATCGAAAAGTTGGTCAAATGCATATCCCTATAAAATACCAAAAAAAGGGATCCCTCACTAGAAGGCCCTGTATATATATACATACATACATACATACATATTCACTCAGGAATGCCACTAATACCAACTTCACAAACTGCAAAATCAACTCCAACCAACTTGTAAATCACATCAAGGGGAGCAACTTTCATACCTGGCATGAAGGCCAATTTGGCCTAGATGGAGCTAGATCAAGCTCAAAAGATTTTGGTCATAAAATTTCAATCGTCAGTTCCACCGCCTACAGTGAGAATTGAGCTGAACCACCACACGAAAAACCTTGCTGGAGAAGAGGGCTAAAAACCCAAGTGGTTTTAATCCTCGTTGTGGCTGGAGGAGGGAGATCCAACAAAGTCGGCACCGCCGTACTTGCGGGCTTCGATCTACCGTTCTTAGTACAAATCGTTGCCGGAGAGTGGCAGAGGGAGGAAGAGGAAGGTCAGACGAGCCAAACTAGACCGGTGGTGTTGCCAGAGTTGGAAGGAAATGGAAATAAAACCTGGTCGGGTCGAGGGTTCTCGGTCGGGTTGAGGCTTCTAAAAAGAGAGAGAATTATTTCCGAATATTTTTAAAAACCTTCTGAAAATAGAAAGTTATAATTATTATTTTCAGAAACTTCTATTTATAGTAAATTTTCAAAAATGTAAATAACTTATGCTGACCATAACTTCTTCATACAATCTTCGATTTTCGTGTGCCGCATGTCCACTAGCTCATATCGACGCGCTCTACGACTTTTGTGAAGGATGTTTTTTTAGAAACCCAACAAATAAAAAGTCAACTCTTGACCCATCGAAAAATAAAATGTTTCGAGTAATCATTCGTCCAAAACACTTTCACTCCACCCCAAAGCCAACGAAAGGCATCCAAAACTAATAATCACACAAATTAACTACTTATTAATTTTCAAAAATCATCAAAAATTAATAACATAAATTCGAACTTCTCCCTTACTTCCATAACTTTCCCCAGTAAGGCAAAATGCTCTTTGCCTTTGCTTACTCTTTATATGATATGTTACTGAGCATAAATGTCAAGGCTAGAAGTGCAAGATCATCATGATCAAAATTTTGAGATATTTCATAATGAATCTTAGAATAACAACTATACAACTAAATTGAAAAATTTGATCTTAATCCTAAAACAACATGTCCATACACTATATATTCTCCATTTCCCTTCAAATTTTAACAAAACATAAAAGATTGATACTTTCTCTAATTCCATAACTATGGAAGATGAAGACGCGGTTTGTCGACGAAACGGATGGAGGAAGAGAATGATGTTTTTTTTTTTCTTTCTTCTTCTTCTTTTATATCCTATTAATAGGGAAAATTTAAGAACGTACCTGAATTGTAGCCCACTGAGAATTTTTGTACATAAACTTTCAAAACTATGATAGTAATACCTGATATTACCATCCGGACCCACAACTGATACATGTCGTTAATAACATCGTGAATCCTTATGCCACTATTCATTTTCAAAGGGTAATTTAATATTTTTGTAGCTCTCTCTCTCTCTCTCTCTCTCTCTGGTGTACCAATTAAGATGACCTCCACACCATTCTCGCCGAGCAATGCAGAGAGCTCTACACGATTCTCACCGAGCAATGCAGCGAACTCTACACCATTCTCTCCAAGTAACACGATGATGATGTTTCAGGTGGCTCTGATGGTGGTGGAGGTTAACTTTTGGGCGTGGTTGATTAGGGAGGTGGAGGTGAACTCTTAGGTGGACTTGAAGTTGGTGGTGGAGGTAAGCTCACTGGCTGCAGTGGGGAAGGTGAACTTACAAGTGGATCAGATGTTGGTGGTGGCTAGGATGGTGAACTCTTTGGTGGATCAAATGATGGTGGTGGTAGAGAATTTGAAGTTGGTGGAAGCATATTGGATGAAGAAGCGGTGAGGTTCAATGGCGGAGCCATGATTTAATTTCAGGTGAGGCACTCACTACATATCAAAACTTAATACAAAAAGAAAAATCAACCAAAATGATATCTTGTAAATTGTCTAAAAAAATTTGCCAATAACTATATTAAAATTTTGAAAAAAATTCCAAGGTAGCACAAAAATATTGTAAGTGCCCTACAAAAAAAACCCAAAAAGGCTACTAGTACTTAGGAGTCTCAAACTCAAGACCACCTTGTTGCTGACTGAGTGACTGGGCAGGCATCCACTACGCTAGACTACCTACATTGTAAAATAGACAAACTGACATGTATGATGTATGTATCCGTTAATTAACTACATACTTCAGAATAAAAATAATAAAAACTCAAGTGGGTCACGAAACCCACTTGGCCCTAATGTGGCTCCGCCACTAGTGAGGTTGGTGGATCAAATTGTTGATTCACTAGAGATTATTGTGTAGGTCTGAAGGGAAGAAAGTATAGATGCTCCTTGCTTCTTTATTCCTCGCTTGTACAAACTAAAAACAGAGAAGATCGAGTTGCAACACCAGGGCGTTATCCTATTCTATTCCTTATATGTTATTCCCCAGTCCTGACATAATGAGAAAGAGTCAACAACACTATGAAAGTAGGGCTAATTCCTTTGCTTCTCTTTTTGTACCGAGGAGAAAAAAAAAGACCTTAACCACTGATAGCAAAGTATACTGAGTTGTCAATTGTTGCATTTTACCTAATTTCATGAGGATGAATTTATAAGTGGTGATAGTGCAGTTGGAGGAGAAGCTAATGGAAAATTGGGTGGTGGAGATTGAGTCGTAGTGTTTGAGGAAACTGGTGATTTCACATTGGTTGTGGTGATGGTGTGGAACTAGTACTAGAAGTTGGTGGCACAGCTGAAGGAGATGAGTTCAGAGATGGCGATGTGGTTACCATCTATTTCGAACCAAATCCAGAGATACAAATCATAAATCTTTTATTCTACGATCTTTAAGCCATCATCAAATTCTCAATCTTTCTCACTAAATCCCCAATTCCCAGACAAAAGCCCAAATTTTGAGCAAAACCTAGTTACCAAATTCAAGCCTTTACCAAACCTCAAAAACTCTAATTCCCCATCACCAAACTTCACCAACCAACCCTTCATTCTTGAACTCATTTACCGCAAAAACCCAAATCAGCATAACACAGATTACAACTGCGTGGCTCTAATCTAACCAAAGTGAAAAATAGTTCTACAAAATCAATCATATGATCCCTCTTTAATATGTTCAACAGTTAAAAGTCTAAATCTTTTGTGAGCAAATGAAGCAAAACAAACCATCATGGTTCACAGGGATGTAGAGAAGATATGCCACTCTAGAAACTCAACAGCGCCGATTCCAGTCCTCAAACCACTAGAGCTACTTCCATCACCATCTCTCTAGTTTTTGGAAAATGGAACAAAGAGATACCTTTGGGTTTGCATAATTCAAAAAATAAAAGAGACAGATTTATCCTTGAAAATATGCCAAGTGGGATACCAAGTAAAGGAGTCATTGACGACAATTACCAAAAGTCTGTCGGGTTTGTAAAGTCAAGTACCAATGTGATAGTTTTGAAAGTTTATGTACAGAAATTCTCAGTGGACTATAGTTCAAGTACTGTTCTTAAAATTATTCCCTATTGTCTTTTTATATGAATTAACAGAGTCGAATATCAATAAAAAAAATTAGGAGATCTAAATTTTTCCCAAAATCTAGCCGCATGTGCTCGGTCTTTCAACTTGGCGATCGATGTTGGTCTGCCTTGTAAGTGGAGGAAGTCAGGAACCCTCTCCACCTCCTATTGTCCAAGCCCATCCCTTCAACACTGGTCTTTCCCGGCGATCACCAATCAAAGCTAAGTGGTTGGAACTTTCACGGTTTCTGCTTTTAGCCGGATCGAGTTTGGTTCAAATAAGTTGGTTGAGATAGGTCTGTGGCCCAAGCAGAGCCTACTAAAATTGCACATGTGACTGAAGCTATTGATAGAGATAATGAACATAGCGTACATTTTAGATAAAGGGAAAAAAATACAAACAGTACCCAACCTAAGGCCCACTCTGAATTTCTATACCCAAGGTTTTGAAACTATCACTTTGGTACCTGAAGTTCAGACCCCGACCAAACTTTAGTACCTGGAGCCGTTATCTCAGTAACGGTGTCTGACATGTGGCATATATTGAAGGACAATTTCGTCCTTTCATATTTAATTCATTATTTTATATATATATATCCTATATATATATATATATATATTTTAACTCTCTCTCTCTCTCTCTCTCTCTCTCTCTCTCTCCCTTAACCATTATCAACGACCGCCCACCACCACCATCAAAACTGTCATTCCTCTCGCCGGCGCTTCTGCCCCACCACCTCCTCCACCTCCTCCATAAAAACCAAAACCCTAGAAGAAAAAACTTTTTATTTGCCACCACCCTAAACCAAAAAACAAAGAAAAAAAAAATTCTTCCAACAGCCTCGCGCCTCCTCCTTTTCAGCCCCACCCGCCTTGCAGCAGCCCCTACCTTGAAGCCCCATAGCAGGCCAGATCAGCACACCAGGCCGAGCGCTGCCCAGCCACGCCTAGTCGCCTGCCTTGCCTGGTCGCTGCCCAGCCTCGCCCAGCGCATCGCCTAGCCCCCCCCTCTGCGTGCACATCGCCCTCCTCGCTGCTGCCCCCGCATCAGCAGCCCCGCGTCCCTAGCCTGCGCAGCTCACCCAGAACTCCGCGCCTGCGCAGCGCAACAAGCCTGCAACCTGCCCACACGCGCCCACCCTCGATCACGTACATGGGTGATGCAACAAGGCCGCATCCAAGAAATGAAATTAATGTCACGCCCCTGATTTTACACACATGAAAATCGATATATATAATCCCATAATTATATATGCGTGAACGTTCAGTCATCAATACAAAATACTTGAAATCTTTTTCCCTTTAAACAAGTACATACTGATGCCCTGAACCCTCAAAGTTAATATACACTCGCACCATAGAGTTATATATTACACAAGCTAACGAATTAAATTGTCAACAACAAGATAAAACGTAAATGCTCCTCAGAGCTTACTACAACGGAAGTCCATATAACGGTAAAGTCACAAAATTTGCTTCCTACCATTTAGCTGCAAGTATGCAACCCTCCACCTCAGCCACGATTTTCCTGACCTGCAGGATTAACCCCTACACCGTTTGAATAGTGTACCGGGTTGTCACACAACAAACCCGGTAAGCTTTTGCAAGCCCGTATGAGTAACTCAAACCACACACAACTCATGCCAATCACGAGAATAACTCACACAAATCACGTTTAAATAAATAAACAAACCACGAGATAAACCCACTCAAATCACGTTTAAATCAATAAACAAGCACGGGATAAACCCACTCAAATCACGTTTAAATCAATAAACAAGCACGGGATAAACCCACTCAAATCACGTTTAAATCAATAAACAAGCACGGCGGACAGACTAGAGCTCTAACTGATCGTATTCACTAACCCGGCCAAAGGCGTGAAGTCCCGATTTTCCCACCCACGATCACATTTCGTGACCCATGATCCTTGACTCGTAAGTCTTTGGACCCGCGGTATAAATACCAAAACATTAAAGGAGTCACAGTGGACCCAAAATGTTACACGAATCTAAAATGAAAGATTCCCCGTAATTGATCCCTATCAATTACTCCCGGTAAAAGCCCATATTTAAATAAATCACCCGCGAACTAAAATGTTCCTCAAATACACAAATCACACGCTTTTCAAAACAAATCAAAATCAACATTTCCACAATCATTTGTTTTCCAAAAGCCACAACCCAAAACAATAAAAAGCATCATTTCATGCATATTGTTTCAAAATCCACAAACCACCAAAACATATATATTTCACGTAAATATATATATACGTAGTCATCCGCTCAGGAATGCCTACTAATACCAACTATAGTTTGCAGTTAACTAAATAACTCTCAAAACAGTATGGTGAACCCGTTCGTGATATGAACTTCGTGAGATTACTCACCTCGAACTCCTGCTGCGTCTTCAATACAGAACCGAACCAAAACTATCACCAACAACTCGTCCAAATACTTCGTCAAGTACCTAATCACATACGGTTCCAACTTAGTAACGATTCACATTTGATTTAAGTTCGAACCCCTGTTTTGAACTAAAATCCCCAAAGTGGCGCCAATCGAAGCAAAACCAAATCCGAGACCTCCCAAAGTCTCCGGAATACGTCCACGATCAATGTGACCAATCCACAAGTCGATCGGACGCTCGAATCCTCACGGATCGAATAAATTCACCGATATGAAACGGCAAAAATCATAACAAATCCATTCGAACTCCAAAATTTGCATATTATATATCGAAACGTTCGTATCGACGAGTAGAAGACATATAATACCAGAAACAGTCCCATACATGGCCGGAACACCGCCGGCCCACCGCCGCTGGCCAAAACTCATTATTTCACAAAACTCCCAACATCAAAAAGCTTCATCTAAGCATGCTTGTGAACTTTCATAACTGGATCGAAGTCAGAAACAAGCCTAAGGGATCGAAAACTACCTCACAAGCCGTGAACAGTAATCCAATCCGAGTTGATCGAAATTTCACGTGAATCGATCCAAACAACCACCAAGGATCGATCGGCGAGGTTGTTCTGAGCTCAACCAAGAAAACTCGGAGCCTTACTGACGTCAGAAAAGGGATTTCCGGTCGGGTCAGATTTCTTCAACCTGTGCCGCCTTGAACTGCCACCGAGACTGAGAATCGTCGTAAGAGACCACCACAGAGACGACCGGAACAAGGAGGCGAATCGTTCTGGGTTGGTTTCACCGGAATAGGTCGCCGGAGGTGCGAGTTCCGACCGGGTCGGGTCAGTCGAAGATTTTCGTTTCTGAAGGCGCGGACGAGAGAGAAGAGAGAGAGAGTGTTTTCCGGAAAAGGAAAATGGGAAAAATGAATAAAAATTCTGATTTTCCCATTATATACTAAAATGGAAACTTTTTCCAATAGCCATAACTTCCTCATACGAACTCCGATTTCCACGTTCCACATATCCACGAACTCGTATCGACGCGCTCTACAACTTTCGTGAAGGAAGTTTCCGGAGAATCCCAACGAATAAAAAGTCAACCTTTGCGCCACCCCTAAAGTCACACTTTCCGAATAGAAATTCGTCCGAAACACTTCCGCTCCATCCACGAGCCACGAAACCGTCCAATAAACATAAAATTAATTCCGGAAATTCCTCGGAAAATAATTACGAATTTCCGGGGCATCACAATTAATTTGTCCCAATTCTGGGTTTCATTCTTTTGGCAATGGTCTAGAGAAGATGATGGGAGAGTTGGGAGGAAGAAGAAAACGAAGAGAGCTTGAGGAATAAGAAGAAATCTAGTGAAAGGACGAGAATACCCCTCAAAGTTTGACAGTTGACTAACGCCGTAACGGCCAACAGTGTTTTAGGTACTAAAGTTGGCTTGGGCAAGGTAGTTGGGGTACCATTGTGATAGTTTCGAAACCTTGGGTTTAGAAATTCGGAGTGGGCCTTAAGTTGGGTACTGTTTGTATTTTTTCCCTTAAACAAAATGCAATTTTTCTTTTTTGGGTAGTAAATGGAACTTCTTTCCTAGGATGTGTTTGGTGTTTAATTAACAGTGTAACTTCGAATAGCGTACATTTTAAATAAAATGCAATTTTTTGTACCAAAAAAAAAATAAATGCAATTTTTCTTTTTTGGATGGTAAATGGAACTTCTTTCATTGGCCAAAAAAAATAAAATGGAATTTCTTTGTGAAAAAAAGAGCGAGTGTTTTATAGGGCAAACGAACAGCCTAACCCTCCCAACGTGTTCAATTTGTACACCGATAGCCACCGTCGTCTTCGAGCCGCTTCGAAACCAGAGAAAGAGAGAGAGAGAGAGAGAGAGCCTGATAGCAGAGAAGAGCGAAAGAGAAAGCAAGCAAAAATGCCGCCGAAGAACGAGAAGACGAAGCTGGGGAGAGCCCTGGTGCGGCAGCACAACCAGTTGGTCCAGCAGACCAAAGAGAAGGGCATCATGTACAGAAAGATGCAGAAGAAGGTTCTAGAATCCGTCACGGAGGTCAGCGACATCGACGCCGTAATCGAACAGGCCGACGAGGCCGACCGCCTCTTCTCCCTCAACAACCCTAACCCCAATCTTCTCATCAACCTGTGAGTTCTCCGCCCTCTCTCTTCTCTTAATTTCTATCAAATTACATGCTCAGGTTATTGAATTGGGATTGTTTCGAAGGGACGGGAGTGAGATAACCCCGCCGGAGCAAAGGAGGGAGCAGCAGAGGAAGGAGGAGGCCTTGCACGCCGGTAGTCTCCAGGTGCCACGGAGGCCGCCGTGGACTCCGGAGATGTCGGTGGAGGAGCTCGATGACAATGAGAGGCAGGCCTTCTTGGTCTGGCGCAGAAGCCTTGCCAGGCTTGAGGAGAATGACAAGCTTGTTCTTACTCCTTTTGAGAAGAACTTGGACATCTGGAGGCAGCTGTGGCGTGTCGTTGAGCGTAGCGATTTGGTAACATTGGATACACCCTTGCTTCCTTTTTTTCTCTGTTGATTAATTCATTGCTGGGATAACATTGGTGTTGTTGTGTTTTCAGCTTGTGATGGTTGTTGATGCTCGAGATCCTCTGTTCTACCGCTGCCCTGATCTTGAGGTATTGCAGTTAAATCCTCGTTTGAGCAAATACAACACATTTTTTCAACTTCCGCATGTTATTAGTTTGTGGTGCTTCTTAATATTGATGATTTTCTTATTATTATTGCAATGACAAAGTTTGGAGCAAATTGTGACTAATTGATATATACACCTTGTTATGATTGATTATACGGCTGAAGATTACCTGAAACTAGTAAAGTGGCACCTTTACTGATGTTATTACATCTTAAGTTACTTAACAGAAAAATTATTGAGATGTGTTGCCTCATCAGTTAACCATGAATAACAAAATATAGTTCAAAGCATTGTCTTGTAAGCACTAGGGCAATGCAAGCATCTGGATAATTGAATAAACTTAACAGGTCTTATTTAGTGATTTCTCAATGCATATAATGATATTGGTTTTGTCGCTCGTACCAACTATTGGAAGTGCTTATGCTGTATTGTTTCTTGGTTCATTGTATCTTTTTGACAGTTTATTTAAATTTGTTGAATGTCAAGGAGACGAACGAGGGTGTTTCCACTTTCCACAAACTTTTCTTTTTTAAGAATTTGTTTTTTTTTGTTTTTTTTTTTTTTATGTTCAGCTCACCCCATTTTGGTATCTTGGTTTCGTCCCTACTCTCTAAGGTCTCTATAGAAAACAACAGCATGAAGTTGGTTTCTTTGTGTTCAAAAAGCAAGATGTGTTGGATGTTCTTTTCTCTGTTGATGTTGATGGCACAGTTCACTCCATGAATTTTCTAGTGATTAATTGTTTATAGTCATGGGAAATTTCAAGATATTTTGAAATGAAGAAATGATCACAATGATCAGATGTGTTATAACTCTTCAGAAACCTTGGATAAAGAACATACATGACGTTGGTTTTTCTTTATTACAGGTATATGCACGAGAGGTTGACAAGCACAAAAGGACAATGCTTCTTGTTAATAAAGCAGATCTGTTACCTGTATCTGTTAGGTTGGTATTTTCATAAACATGAATTTGTGATTGCCAGAGGTCATGTTGATTCTTGTTGAACTTTCTTTTATATTCCAATGAAAAGTTCTATTTCTTATCAAGAAATATAATCATGAGCAGCCAATCCATTTGCCAATTATTTATCCTCCTAAATTCTTTTACTGCTTGGCTTTTTCTTCAGAGAGAAGTGGGCAAAATATTTCCGTTCCCAAGAGATTCTTTTTGTCTTTTGGTCGGCTAAAGCTGCTTCAGCAGCCATAGAAGGGAAACAACTCAGTTCCCCGTGGAGTACAGAAAATTGCCAGCAGAATTCAGAGGACCCTGATACAAAAATATATGGGATAGATGAGCTTTTGGCTCGTTTACAGTCTGAGGCACAAGAGATAGTCAAACTTAGAAGGAACTCGGGATCCAGTGGCACAGGCTCATCCAACATTCGTTCGCAAATTGGAAGTCTATCACCTTCAACTAGTGCTGTTGTGGGGTTTGTTGGTTATCCAAATGTTGGGAAAAGCTCAACAATAAATGCCTTGGTAGGCCAGAAGAAGACAGGCGTTACCTCCACTCCAGGGAAGACGAAGCATTTCCAAACATTGATCATATCTGATGCTTTGACACTTTGTGATTGCCCTGGATTAGTGTTTCCATCCTTTTCAAGCTCAAGACATGAGATGATTGCTTGTGGTGTATTGCCAATTGATCGAATGACTGAAAAGAGGGAGGCTGTGCAGGTAGTGGCTGATCGAGTTCCAAGACATGTTATTGAAAAAGTGTACAATATTGATCTGCCAAAACCGAAATCCTATGAATTGCAATCGCGGCCACCTCTGGCAGCTGAGCTTATGAGAGCCTACTGTGCCTCTCGTGGGTATGTTGCCTCAAGTGGGCTGCCTGATGAAACTAGAGCTGCCCGTCAATTGTTGAGGGACTACATTGATGGGAAGCTGCCCCATTATGAAATGCCCCTTGGAATGACAGATGAAGAAGATGATGTGGGACACATCTTGTCCGTACAGCATGAATCAGTTTCATCTGATATGGAAACCCCTCCAGATTCTGATGGTGAAAATGTGCCAGAGGTTGATCATGTCCTGGATGACCTCAATTCATTTGACATAGCTAATGGGCTTGCTACCAATAAGAAAGCAACTGTCAACAAGTTCAATGCACCTCATAAACAACACAAGAAGCCTCAGAGGAAAAAAGATCGCACATGGAGGGTAGGGAATGATGGTGGTGATGGAATGCCGGTAGCAAGAGTCTATCAGAAACCAGTGAACACGGGTCCTGTTAAGGTTGGATAGTTAGTTGATATAGCCTTTACCATTTGCTCAGCTTGTTCTGCAAAATTAATATTGCCAGCTGCTTGTAATAGTTTTTCACTATATCTCCTGTGGTTGGGGGCCATAGTCTTTACACTTTTCTTTCCCAGCCAAACCACCAGAACCAAAAACTGAAGAAGGAAAGGAAAGGGAAAGGAAAGTGAAATATGTTTATTTTCTTCACACATTTGTTTATCTGAAGATATTCCGGTTCAGGAAATGCGTGGATTTTCTTGCTTATTGTTTTCTATGAGTTCGTATGATCTCTGTATTGTGATGGATTTAAATGACCATGCATGGTTGGGAGTTGGGACTGGTGGCAATGCAACTAGAGTACTGGACAATATATAGCTCTAATGGAAACTCCGCTGAGGTTATTTGGTAACATTTTATCCTGAGCATTCATATTAGTAGGCATACCAGCCTTGTTGCATGTGTAATCCGTATGCGAAAAGTCATGTTCTTATGTTTGTTCTAATTGTTGTCGGATCGATTTAGATTATCTGATAGAAAAGATTTATTTGTCATGCCAGTGTTCAAGTGATGAGATTGTCATTTATTTATTCTAGATAGTTGGAAATTTGGTTCATTTGTAGGCTTGTTTTAATAAGTCAAGAGTATTATTGGTGTATAACGAACTTTGTTAATTTTTTTTTTAGTGCCTGGACTAGAGATTTTGTTATCAAGCATAGATCAATCATCAATGTTCTGGCCATAGTGAAATCGAATTATGCCTCTCTTTTTATTTTTCTTCGATAACACAAACCATTGTACATTTGTACAAACAAGTCAAACTAAGGAAAGAGGATCTCCAAGGCAAACAAATATTATTTACTACTAGCCATTGCTGAGATCGAAGATTACATAAACGTACTTTGACAAATATGTTTATGTTACATAAATTATGTAGAACCCTATCTATAAATGATTTTTATTTATTCCGTAAAGAGTTGTACCAGGTTGATATACCATGCATGAACACTCTTGAAGTCAGTCAAAGCTTTTCGAAAATATAATTCAAATCAACTTTGATAGATAAGCTGTCAAGTGAGTCATGCACGCATTATGTAATAATCCTAGATTCGGAGAGATTTTTTTCATGGTACCGTAGGTTTCTATCTTGGAGGTGGTTTGATGCACCAATAATTATATGACATGTGGAGACTAGACTCTAGAGTTTACATAAAAATCGTAAAGGAACATTTACTCTGCGGTTAAGAAGATGGGAAATTATTGCATCTTCCTAGTTCATTCTACAAACTATAAATTTTGTGTAAATTTACTAGACTCCACATGTCACATGTATATATCGGCGTTTCAAACCACGTTAGAATATTAAGATGGTTTGGCGGTACTATGGAGATGGAGTCATGGAGGACAATCTACTGGACGCCTAGCACAGAACCCTGCAAAGTGACAAAAAAGGACAAGGTATGGTATTAGTTTAGTGAATTTAATACTCGCACCACTTTAGTTCAACGGTTCAACCCCTAAAATGAGAATGGGATCACTTCAACTAACTAGTTATGTGACACACTTTTCGGGAAAAGAAAATGAAATTGCACTTAGATATATCACTTAAATTGTTGTGGGTGAGAAAGGAACTAATAATTGATTGAGGGAAAATAAATACCTTCAATGGGGGTGCCGGGCTTGGTCTGGAGGATGCGTCTGCCGCCGGGGGTGCCTTTGGTAGGCCTATCGCTGTCACTAACTACAGTAAGGGTGGCCAAATCGTTGTGATTACACTTCATAATGCCCTTCCGACCAAGGAGATAATTAATAGAAATCCGGTTTGAGGAACGAGGAGATGACAGACCAAGTGAGTTGTGTTGAGCTTGGTTGGATGCGTATGCATGAAGAATACTATTTGTAGATATAGAGGAAGAGAAGATCAGAACGAGAAAAAAGCAGCCATGAGCCATCACTATGTGTACTTTCAAACACTGCGTTAAGTTTAGAATGATTTCCCACCTAGTATTGCAGACTATTTATATATGGGCAATGATAGAAGCCTCAACGGGGCCTAAGATTTGTAGTCTCAAGTTTTAAGTGTCATGTGATGTAATTTTATATTTCCGAACTCATAATCTTTACGACATTAGGTTTACAAATAATCAACATCTTAACAAGCCACAACTCACGACTCCCAAGCATGTTAAGAGAAATTGACATTTCAGAAAATCATTAAGCATGCCAACTTGGATTGAATTCTACTGCTGATACGACATGTTTACATTGATGATAAACTTTACTCTTTGCTAAATTTCAGTCAAACATGATCTTACTCGACGACCCCAAAATGTAATTGAGAAGTCTACATGCATGCATGAATACGCGCTACATTGTCTCAATGACTTTGGCGTTAATTAAAAATTGAATACTAGGTCATTTCCTCCAATGGAGGCCGCCCCTTCTTCCCAAAGCTAATTCAATTAGTGGAGATCTTTTCCCCCACGTACTTATATAAACAAGCACTAGGTGAGCAATCTAAATTAAACATGAAACAAAAGTCTAGAATACAACAACTAGTTTTCCGTGAGTAAACTCACGACCTCCTGTTTATAAAGGAAAATCTAATACTAGTAGACCAAATGGTACGTACTAGGCCACAAGTTTAGAAATTAAATAGTTTTTTACTTTGTTTAGAAATTCTTTTTCTTATAATGTTTTTTTTTTTGTAAAAAATTGACACATAATCACCTTAAGAGATTTTATTTTATTTTCTTACTGTTATTCCACCCCATAAATTCTCATATATTTGTATGTTCGAACGCATAATCTCTATGATATTAGGTTTACAAATAATTAACATCTTGATGAGACATAACTCACGACTTCAAGCATTTTAAGAGAAACTGACATTCCAAGAAAACATCAACAAACACAGCACGCCAACTTGGACTTAGCTAATACGACAATGTTTGCATTGATGATAAACTTTACTCTCTACGAAATTTCAGCCAAACGAGATCTCACTCAACGACCCCAAAATGTAATTGAGAAGTCTACATGCATGCATTAATACGCACTTCACTGTCTCAATGACTTTGGTGTCAATGGAAAATTTAATACAAAGTCATTTCCTCCAATACAGGCCCCGCCCCCTCCCAAAGGCAATTCAATTAGCAGAGATCTTTCCCACCACTTATTGAAGGGTTTAGCTAATTTATGATTTGTGGGTTTGGAAGTTCCCTATTTTCTTAGTTCATATTATTGAAGTGGTTGTATTGATCTGTCACACCCCAAATTTCGAATAAAGAAATTCAAATCCAAAACGCGATTATTTAACAAGCACAAGAATGAACACTTAGAAAATTTTCATTTAAACTAAGCAACAAACAAAAGTTATTTTTCCTAAGAGATGAAAATATTAAAAAACCTAGAGAGAGCCGCCCCTGCAGTCAACTAAGAAATCATATTCTCGTCCGGCGGCACGCCCTCCTGGCGTCGTCGTCGGACGGGTTATCGTGGACCCAGTGTCCGGATGTGGATGTCCATTGAATAATCCCAATCGAAGGGAAGGCTGCTTGGTGTTGGTGATGTTGTCCAGATCGCGGGGAGGCTCCGTTAGGTTCGCGTGCAGACGGTGGGACGGTGGCTGGTGGGTTTCGATCTCCCCAAGATTGGAGTGCAGACGGGGGGGGGGGAGGTTGGCTGGTGGTGACGAGTCAGTGGCGGCGAGGTGGGGATCTGCAGTGCTGCTATCGGATCGGATTGTTCCGATCTGGTTTGGGCATGCTTCGTTCTTGCTTGGAACCGCTGTGTGGCAAGGCGTGGAGAGGGTTGGGAGGGGAGATGATTCTTGCAAGCGTGATGGGGTTGAAGGACGGACGGAGGGATGGTCGGCGCCTGCTCGGTGCGACGGGTATCTCGCCGGTGGTGGGACGACGGGGTCTATGCATGCGAGATGGCGGCATGGTGACACGAATAGCCTATGCTCTCGGAATTATGCTTGGGTTTGGGCCCACTGTTTGGGTCCGGTCCAAGTTGTTTTATGTTTTTTTTTTTTACAATTTTTATTTGGGTTTAGTTTCTTTTGGTTTGTTTTTCAGCAATAAATTACTTTCTAGGTTTTGTTTTACGTTTTAGTTGTAGGGTCGGGTCGGGTGCACTACAATTTTGGCTTTGACAATCTTCTATTCAGCGGTCTAGAGGTCGTTCCTGTTCTGGAGTTAGGTCAGCAGCGGTGGCGAAATTGTCTGGCGGTGGCATATTGGCATAGACACTCATCCTTGGCCTTCTAGTGGGATTGTTCCTGTTTGATCTCGAGTCGGAGGTGATGGCGATTTGGAGCTTTTGTGGATTGACGGTGTTGACATTAAGGTGGCCATGGTCTTAGGTTTTATTTAGT
Organism: Rosa lucieae; assembly: GCA_024704745.1. Taxonomy (NCBI): domain Eukaryota; kingdom Viridiplantae; phylum Streptophyta; class Magnoliopsida; order Rosales; family Rosaceae; genus Rosa; species Rosa lucieae. Next base: position 47,590,746 of record CM045496.1, read on the forward strand.
CTCAGGTCTGACGGTCTGGCATTTCTGTTTGGTCGGGTTCGAAGTCACAACTAGTGTAGACTTGGTCGATCAAAGGCAGGTCAGGAGGACTTTGGGTGGCGAGTTAGTGTTGACAAAGTTGTGTGCCTGTGCCTATTGTCTTTGCCTTTTAATTGTAGTGCAAGTTAAGTCTGTAGTTTGAGTTGGGGCTTGTTTGGCTCCATTAGTCAGTCATGTTGGAGTTCCAGTGTGAAGTCCAGTGGCCATTTCTGTGTATGAGATGATGCCAAAACTCATTGTATCCAGTTCATTATTAATGAAGTTTATTCTTGATCAAAAAAAAAAAAAAAAACTAAGCAACAAACAAATGAGCTCACAAATGTCAATACCGACTCGTTCTTTAGAGTCACGTATTACATTACAAAGAGTTTACAAATTAAACTGAATAATCATTCAATAAGTAAACACACCCACCACACTCACTACACAGCAGAAGACCAAAACCAAAGTACCCTTCTACGTCCAAGCTACAACAGCAACCAACCCTCAGTTTCGACGATGATTACTCATTACTCTGACATGCACAATAACCCTTACACTATGAAATAGTGCACCGGCTTAAAACAACAAACTCGGTAAGCTTTTGCAAGCTCGTGTGAGTAAACCTAAATAACCACAAAAACACTTTTCCAACTCGAGGACAACAAATCAAACTAAATAAAAACTAGTAATCCTTGCATAGAAATTTAGGTAAGGAGAGATCACCAAAAAGCACACAATCCAAAATAGATAACATAGTAATCCATGCATATAGTTTAGTTCAGGAGACTACATTAAAATCAATAAATAGAAATCAAAGTAATCCATGCATATAGAGAACACCAAAAAGCACACAATCCAAAATAAATAACATAGTAATCCCTGCATATAGTTTAGTTCAGGAGATTATGTAAAACTCAAACAATTTAAATGGAAAAAGAAGATAATTAAGAAAAACAACAGCTCACGCTGAAACCAAGAAATCACCCTTTTAACTTCATTAAAATTACTCAAACGACACGTGCTTAACAAATTCTCAACTCAAGAGTAAATTAAAGCAACCAAAATCAACTCCATAAATTAGTAAGAATCCAAGTCCCTCATAGACAAAAAAAAGAAAGAAACACCTTAAACTTCTCTTTTATAAACATGTACTCATGAGCACGATAACACAAAGTTATCCTCCAAGCAGTATATTGGTAGACATACTAGAGCTCTAACTGATCGTAACCACTCACCTGGCCAAAGGTGTGGTTCCTGATTTCCATGCCTCCATCACCAATGTGACAAATGGTCCTCAGATCGAAACATTTAAAAAATCCACATGACTCAAAATTTTACATTCAACTCAATCACTACTGTTACAATAGGTCTTCAGACCGAAAACATTTAAAGAGATCTCACTCGACCTAAAATGTTACACCACAACTCCAAGTACCTTTCAAAACAATATAAATCAACATTCTCAAAGTATATTGTTTTCCCTCAAAAATCAGGTCACAAAACCATCAATAAATACCATAGTGCAATTGTACTCTTTACAATAATTGGTTTTACAATTTAAAACCAAATCAACACAATAATATTGATCACCACAAAATATTGTTTCATAACTCAATTCCAATCTCATAACAATATAGAAATCAATTTCATATCCAATCTCATAACAATATAGAAATCAATTTCATAATATTGTTTTCACACCTTAATACTTAGCACAGATCGACACATAACTCTCATATATGACAAGCTCACTAGTCCAACAAAGAAATGTTTTAACCTTCAACAAAATTGCAAGGCAGTCAAATGCAAACATTCAACATGTTGATCGTACATGAAACTCAACTTTCCAAGGATGTAAACAGAAGGTCTCAAGACATGGGTAGAACCCTAGGTCACATGATAAGCAAACCCATCATTCCTGCAGCACAAAAAATCCAAGTAAACAACTCATGCAGATACTGATTATTCAATAATAAGTTGCAAATAAAAACTATTATTTCCTTCACAACTCATTTATTGTGATGCCCCGGAAATTCGTAATTATTTTCTGAGGATTTTCCAGAATCAAATTTATGGTTATTGGACGGTTTCGTGGCTCGTGGATGGAGCGGAAGTGTTTCAGATGAATTTCTATTCGGAAAGTATGACTTTAGAAGGGGGCTCAAGGTTGACTTTGTATACATTGGGATTCTCCAAAAACTTCCTTCACAAAAGTTGTAGTGCACATCGATACGAGTTCGTGGCCATGTGGAACGTGAGAATCGGCTTTCGTACATGAAAGTTATGAGCATTTGAAGTTTTGGGAAAGTTCTATAAATAGGAGTTTCCATTTTGGGAAACTTACTATTTTCATTTACCTTTTTCGGAAATCAGAAGCTCTGTTTTCTCTCTTCTTTGCTCATGACCCGACCCAGACCCGACAACCCGACCAGGCCGCCATTTCCGATTCCGGCAACCTTTACTGGTGAAACTCTCCAGATCGGCTCGTCTCCACCGTGCGCTCCTCTCTGCGGTGTCCTCTAGCATTGATTCGCAGCGGCGACAGTGTAGCAAGGCGGCGAACTTTGGTGCAGTCGGACCCGATCGGTTCTCCGATCTCCGACTACGGCGGGGCTTCAAGTTTCCTTGGGTGAGTTCAGCTGATCCTCCTTGATCGATCTGTGGTGGTTGTTTGGATCGATTCACATGAAACTAGGTTAAACTCGGATTGAAGAGTAATCCACGGGTTGTGAGGTAGTTTTCGACCATTTATGCTTGTTTTCTGACTTCGAGCTAGTTATGAAAATTCACAAGCATGCTTAGATGAACAGCTTTGATGTTGGGAGTTTTGTGAAATATTGAGTTTTGACCGGCGGCGGTGCGCCACCGCTTGTGGCGGCTTTCCGGCTGCGTTCCGGCCTTGTAGGGAACTGTTTTTGGTATTATATATGTTCTACTCGTTGATACGAGCGTTTCGATATATAGTATGCAAATTTTGAAGTTCGTATGGAATTGTTATGATTTTTACCATTTCATACCGGTCGATTTATTCGATCCGTGAGGATTTGAGCGCTCGATCGATTTGTGGTTTTGGCATATCGATCGTGGAAGCATTCTAGAGAATTTGGGAAGTCTCGGATGTGGTTTCACCTCATTTGGATTTACTTTGGGATTGAGGTTCGATTTGGGGATTCGAACTTTAATTATTTGTGATTCGTTGACTGAATCAAGGCTGTGTTTTTCTTAGGTTCTTGACATAGTGCGTTCTGTAAGTAGTCTAGTGGTGTGAAGACGCAGTGGGAGTTTGGAGGTGAGTAATCTCACAAGGTTCATTATGAACGGAATTACCATTATTGTTTTGGCGTTAATTATTTAACTGCAAACTATAGTTGATATTAGTCGACATTCCTGAGCGAATGACTACGTATATATATATTTACATGAAATATATATATATATATATATATTCTTGTGGATGATGTGTGATGAATAATATGTATGATGGTGTTCATATTATTGTTGAAGGCGACTTTTCATGGAAAAAATATTGTGGAAAAAGATGTTTTCTATTGTTCGAAAAGTACTGAGTTTGATGTTACATTTTTGAGTCAAGTGCGACTCACTTTAAATGTATTGGTCCTTGTACCAAGAGCCACAGATGGTGAGCATGGATGGGGAAAGCCGAAACTAGATGTTTGTAACGTTTTTAGGTCGGGTGTGACTTACTTAATGTTTGACTTTAAGACCAGACGGGGTCTGAAATCATATGTCACAGATGGTGATAGGTTGCAGATGGTGACCAAGGCAGGAAATAAGTAATCACGTCCTTGGCCGGACGAGTGTTTACGATTTCAGTCAGAGTTCTAGTCTATCTGCCATTATAGCTTATGGGGGTAACGGTTGAGGTTGCTGGAGACTCATAAGTATGTAGTTTAAAGGAGAGTTCCGAGAGTATGCTTCTTTTATTGTCTAGATGAGACTTGAATTACTTCTTGATGGTTAAGTTAGCAAATAGAACATTGTCACAGCGGTGACTTATGTTGTCCTTTCAGTGGAAAGGATATGGAAGGGTAGAAGGAAGCATGGTTGCATGGTTCCCTTAAGCTGATGAGTGTGCTTTGTTTCTTGATTGAAACGTGTGAGTTTATCTCATGATTTGTGTGGGTTTAGTCAGTGATTTGGTGTGAGTTGAATTGTGTGGTTTTGAGTTACTCATATGAGCTTGCAAAAGCTTACCGGGTTTGTTGTGTGACAACCCGGTGCACCATTCAAACGGTATAGGGGTTAATCCTGCAGGTCAGGGAAATTGTAGCTGAAGCTGAGGTAGCTGGTTGGCAGCAGAACGGGTAGGAAGCAAATTTTGTTGGCTTTGCCATTGTGTGATTTCCGCTATGTAGTTGACTCTGAGGAGCATTTACGTTTTATCTTGTTGTTAACAATTTAATTCGTAAGCACATGTAATATATGACTCTGTGGAGTGGGTCAATATTGACATAGTAGGTTCAGGTCATCAATATGTGTGTAGTCTGAAGGGAAAAAAGTTTACAGGTATTTGATATTGATGACTGAACGTTCACGCATGTATAATTATGGAATTATATATCGATTTTTATTTGTGTTAAAAATCAGGGGCGTGACATTTATTTCCTCAGAAAATCAAATCACAAAACCATAACATGATCATAGTCACAAAACAACTATTTCTACCTCACTACACAATCGCGTCAAGATATATATTTCACGCAAATATATATATATATATATATATATAGACACACACACGTAGTCATCCGCTTAGGATTGCCACTAATACCAACTATAGTTCACAATCACAAAACTTGAGGAAAATTATTTTTATAATAAAACCTCATTTTAACTTACTTATGAACCGTAGACGATCAAGTTCATATAATTTAAAACAAATATTTATTTCTAGAAAACAATTTCACAATTAAAGAAATAATTCCGAATAATAAAGTAACTTCGTTCATAAATGAACCTTGTGAGATTTACTCACCTCTAAATCCCGCTATGTCTTCAGACGCCATACAAGATAACACAAGCATAACAATCCGTCCAAAACAACTTCGCCACTTACCTAGTCACAAGAAGTCACACTTAATACGATACAACGTACACCAACATTTAAAGTCTGAAACGCGTGAACTATAAACCAAATACTACGTCCAACAAGATGAAACTTCCTCTGAGACCTTCCAAGGTCTTTGGAACACTTTTAGAATCAATTTTACAAAATTATACGACGATCCAACGGTCGGATCCTCACTGATCGTAAACTTAGAAAACCGAAACCGAAAATACCAACTCAACCAAAAAGTCAACAAAACACAAAAGTAAACATATCCACATGTTCGTATAGACTAATGGAAACTAACAGAGCGAAGAACTACTCCTGAGAAGGCCGCCACTTGCCTCCACAAGCTGCTGAGCGTGAAGCCCAATTGTCGTCGGATCAAAGTCAGAAGTAGGACAATTAGCTCCACCCATCCTGTAGATTTCAACACAACAAACAACTTTCATAAGTAGTACCAGACGAAAAATTGAGCTAGAACAAGCCCGAAAAATCCTCATCGTTGAACTTCAAACCATGATTTCTCGCTCCACACTTCGAATCGATCTTCAAGGCTTGTATGGTTATGATCAGGACGAGGAGAGAGTCACAAAATGAACGGTTTCAACTACCGCCGTTGCCGGAGGAGGGAGATCGCTTCGGGTCGGGCGCTGCCTTCACTTCTATTGTATGATCCGCTGTCTCTGATGCGAGTTGGTGGAAGCCGGTGGTTGAGGGAAGAAGAGAATAGAAGTCTGAGCTGGTTGGTGCCAGTTTCACAGTCATAGGATACCGGACTGTCAGGCTGGGTCGATCTCTTTGCTGGTGGGTCAAGCTCGGCTAAGAGAGAGAGAGAGAAAGAGAGAGAGAGACTTCCGGAAAGTTTCCAAAATGGGAAAAATGAATTTATTTTCGGAAATTCTCTATTTATACCAAAATTAGAAACTTTTTCTGTTGGCCATGACTTCTTCATATGAACTTCGATTTTCGCGTTCCGCATGTCCACGAACTTGTATCAACGCGCTCTATAACTCTTGTAAAGGAAGTTTTTGGAGAAACTCAATGACTAAAAAGTCAACCCTTTCACCCCTCGAAAATAAAACATTTCGAGTAATTATTCGTCAGAAACACTTTCGCTCCACCCTCGAACCACAAAATCGTACTAAGGAACACTTGATTAATTTCAAGAAATTCCAAGAAATTAATAAAAAAAATTTCAGGGTATTACATGATCGAAGTATCATATTTCATTGTATGACTCTTCATATATAAACAAGCACTAGGTGTGCAATCTAAATTAAAGCTAAAACTACAGAATATTTTTCATTATATCAACAAATAAAAAATATAACAACTAGTTTTTCGTGAGCTGAACTCACGATCTCCTACTATTTATAAAAGGAAAACTAATACTAGTAGACCAAATGGTACTAGGCCACAAGTCTAGAAATTAAATAAATTTTTTTAAAAAAATTCTTTTTAGATAATTATATTTACATAGCTCTTTTTTCTAAATACACATACCAATCTCTTACCATTTTTTTTGGAAAAATAAAATCCCCATAATGTTCTCAGAAACCGCAGAACAGAAAAAGAAAAGAGTAATTTTATCTACATGTCTAAATACTTGATATAGATTCATATATTTTCACACTAAAAATTAAGTTTTGTGAATGACTGAAATGACCAAAAAGAACATTTCTACTAGCAAAACAAAAACATTTCTCCATGACTTTTTTTTTTTTTTTTTTGCTAGAAGCAACTGCAAACTCCATCACTCGAATTTTTTACTCACATGAATTTTCAAATACTCGTTTGGCAACTCTCAATATCAAATAAAGTGGTTGGAACTTATTTGAGTATCTCAAATTCTAATTAACTGACACAAAGCAGTACTCATGATCTGGGTTTATTGGTTCTTTTTTTTAGTCTTTTGTGCAAAGACTTGTGTTTATTAGTTCATTAATGGGTTTTTTGGTTTGGCGTTAGGCAAGAAAGAAAGCTTGCATGCTCAAAGAAAGCTTCCATGCTGCTATTGATATTGAACTATTGATCAACGATTGATTCAATTTGGCTTTTTCTTCTAATAGTTGATTCTAATCCAAAAAAAAAAAAAAAAAAATTACTGCATGACAAAGCTACCAAGATAGAATTGTACCCGTTCATCAACATGTGAAACTGAATGTATCTATAGAGAAGGAAAATAGGTGTATGTGGTTTGAGGGGTAATTTGGCTGGCTTGGGTGGTGTTCTTAGTAAATTATAAGGATAATAAATTAGAAGTGTGGTGTATTAAGTAGCACAACACCACAAAATTAATCAAACGACAGTTCTGTTCTTAGTAAATTATAAGGATAATAAATTAGAAGTGTGGTGTATTAAGTAGCACAACACCACAAAGTTAATCAAACGACAGTTCTTGAATTGTCGTCTGATTGAAAAAGGTGCTATTGTCTAGTAGCCTGTGGTCTGATTGACTTCGCTCAGACAACAGTTCAAAACTATTGTCTCTGTTACACTCAAACGACATATATAAGCTCATAAATGTCGTCTGAAAATTACCAAACTATTTTAATTTAGATAAACTATTGTCTGTTAGATATTTAGACAACAGTTCAGACCGTAATTGAGAAACCTCTGTTGTCTGAAATGAATCTCCAACAACATTGCGTCATTTTTCTCAGTTGTGTGAGATGCATTAACAATAACAGTTCCTAAATGGAATATGTCATCTCATTGAACACTCAGACGACACATTTTATTGTTTTCAGTTGTACTTTATGAACCTCATTCAACAATTTATTGTTATATATGATGAGTGAAATGAATTTCAGACAACATTGATTTTGTTATATATGTTGGCTGAGATGAGAGTAGACAACATGAGTTTTGTTATATATGTTGTGTGAATAGAAGCTCAGACAACATGAGTTTTGTTATATCTATTGTGTGAATGGATGTTCAGACAAAATGAATTATTTGCTGCTTTAAGTATGTGTTGTCTGAGTGAATCTCAGACAATAGACACTTGACCTATATATATTTGTTGTCTGAATAGGCTTTGCACAATTGGTTGCAGATATGAAATTTCATATCCAAAATACCACATTGTCATAGATTACTATCATCAGTTTCGTACATTGCCATATCCAACACATTTACAAAAGTACAAATTCATGTCCAGATCAATTTAGCAATCCCAAGTTACCAAAATAAGTTAGTTTGTTGAGGGGAAAATTTGTGGTAATTGTACATTAGTTTGTTGAGCGAAGATCGTCAAAAGGGGAAAATCTGTTGAGGTGAAAATCTGTTGTAATTGTAAGGCTGTAAAACCTGCAAAAAAACCAAGTGTTCAAAGCGATGATGTAAGACACTAAGACTTATAAAGCTGTAACAAATCCATGCCACGAGACTTTACCTTTGCACACCAAGATATATATGATTCATCAATCGCCATTTAATTGCATTGCATCATATAAAAACAATCTCAAGTTCAAGCTAGCTAGCGCCGTATGTTGCAAATTTATGATCATATGATGAGTTTGATGAGCACAAGAAGAAGAACAATAAGTTCAAGATTGGATGCTACCTGGTATTCCTTTAGTAAGACTGATCCTCGTCATTCCGTTTTCATGATAGGACAACCATGAACATTTTTTCTTTCTTTAGCTGAAGAGAATAAACATGTATATATTAACAAAACAAAACTCATAAATATCTATCAAAATTAAAAGTTGAAGAAAGTGGAAGAGAATGAGAGACGATTGATCTTGAACATGTGCGAAAGCAGCAAGATCATCTGCCAAATGGTTCGAAAAGTGTGTAACTAGTTGGAAAACATCTTCTCGTGATCAACTGCAATAGTCAACATAAATGAGTTAGACATGCATCTGTCAAGGCAAAAGAAATGAAATAACAAATACAGATCCTCCACTTAATAAGAGGATTCCCTTCAAGCAAAGAGGGCCTCCACTTAATGAGATAACAAGTACAGATAATGCACTTAATAAAAGTACAGATCCTATCATCACAGTTCTAGTGCAAACAAGTCATAAGCAAACCACCAGATGCTAGGATCAAATGAACTGCCCCTAGTTTATGGTTCCACAAGCTAAGGGTCAGGAAATATTTTCCTATAAAGATACAACACACAAAACTGATACAAAATGATAATATTATCCCTCAACTACCACAAAATAGTTTTACAATTTAAGCTCTCTCTCTCTCTCTAACAAAAGAAAGCACAGACAAAAGAGCTACCAAAGTTAATATTATCCCTCAACTATCACAGTTATTACTTTGTATAACCCTTCATATAATTGCAAATCAAAAAGGAATCAAGGCTGCCCGAAGAGAAAGCATTCCATATCAAACAAGATTCCACTTACAAATCAATTAATACCCAAAATAAGATCTCATACTTAGAAATTGGTAAAGGAAGCAATCTACAGCAGTCAATCCCAATACATACCAGATTAAAATCTAAGCTATGGGAAGGTTTTGTCTTCTCTAGCTCAAGCCTTAGTTTTGTGGCTAATAAAGCCAATCAATAGCTACAGTAAATCAATTCCAATTGCTAACACCATTTTCAACAAATCGAGCCACCTAAATCAAATTTACAGCAAATCACATCTCAATTTCTTGAATGGTTGAAGCAGATCACTACTACAAAAAGTGCATCACACAACGGTGGAAATCTATTGTGTGATTTGGACGATGTCTGTCGTCTATCTTGGTGTTGTGTGATTGGCACACTCCAACAACGGTGAAACACTGTTGTGTGTATATCATAGACACAACGCATCAGTTAAAACCGTTGCATCGATTCTGCACATGCCAATGCCAGAAATTGGATGCGGCGCATTTAATTGTTGTTCCGATGGTGGTCAGACAACAGAAATAAGTACACGTTGTTGTTGGTTAACTTCTCACACAACAGAAAAATAACATTCAGACAACGGAAGTAATACCATACTGTTGTTGGTGAAACTATCATACAACAGAAACATATGGCAACTGTTGTTGGTTGTTCCTTCACACAACAGATATCATAAAGTAACTGTTGTATGTGTGAAGCTCAGTATTGAATTCTTTACAAGTCATACAACATATTGTTTCTATACCGTTATATGATTTAACATTGGACAACTGATATCTATTCTTTCTGTTGTGTGAGTACTAATGAGACAACAAAAATTTTCTAGATACCGTTGGGTGATTGTTAGTGATTTGTTGTGTGATTGACGACAAATGCATATTCATACAACGTAATTTAGTTCACTATTATTCGATCATTATAGATATTCTACCTTGAATATTTGCACAAATATAATGCTCAATATATTATTACGAAATGAAGTACTCTAATTCAAGCGTCGACGTACCAAAAGAGCTAACATTTGCCAATCATTTATACATTCATGTATCCATACCATAAAACCAAAAAAGAAGGCATTCTAACTAGCTTGATGGCAGCTGCATTCTAGCTAACAATGAAAAATACCATAAACCCGATCGATTCTTCTTCACGACACTCTCCTTATTCATATACTTCAACAACATTCCGATACAGGCTTACCCTTGTCCCCAAATCCATCTGAAACATAAAGCAGGTTAGAATAGAAATCATATCATAATTGTCAATTCTACATAAAATAAATTCATGGGGCTTGAATACAAAGAACAAATACATATAAGCACAAATACTCAAGTAACAGAAACTACAAAGAACATAGTGCTTCAAAATCTGTTCTGCATTACTGACAATTTCCTCTTTGAGGCCAGCAACAAATATTCCACGCTAAACAAGACGATAAAATGATTTCAATTCATTTAAAGAAGCAACTTAAATTTAAACTCAAAACGGTGGTTAGCAACCTACCTCCAAACTCTCCTGAATCTGCAATTTCTGGTTCTCTACAGCCAGAAGGCCATTAGTTTCTTCATTATAGCTTTCCATGCACGAAACTCAAATCAGAAACTCCTAGTGCAACATCTGAGCGTACAAAAGCACCATCACAATCAACACAGATAGCAACAACATCAACAAGCAAAAGTACTATCACAGCAAGCTACACTGTACGGGTCATTACCATTTCGATTCAAAGAAGCTCAGACCAAGCAAAAAAAAAAAAGATACAGAAAGCTTCTTCAGTTCAGGCAAGAAGAACAAATAAAAAGTACTTGTAGAATTTCTTTAATAGGTTCTCTAGACACATCTTCTTTATCCAATATGAGTGTTTAACTACAATCAAAGTCATTTACACAATGCCCAGACCCAAGTAAATTATCAAGCATTTTCAAACAGAAGCAGCAAGTATAAATGAAGAGGTCTTACAGCTAAATGTCTGCGAGATCCTTTTAAGATATCTCCATTTGTATTTGAACTTTGAAGCCCTATCTCCATTACTGTAAGAAGACAAACATAGATAAGTCAGGCTGATGGTTGTATAAGCTAAGTATTTTAAATACTCACCGTCTTCTCCCTTCCCCTCTTCACATAGCAAACACAGATAATAATTAGTAAGTATAACAAAAGTAAGGAGAGAACATACCCTTCAGTGGAGTTTATGTGCTTTCTCTGAGAAGATATAAGCCTGCAAACTAGACAATAATATCAAATAAGACAGAGAGGTACATTTGAACAAAAGTAATTCACAGTTTGCTTACCCCTTGAAGATTTCTATGGTGTCCGCATCCAATTTAGGCAAAGGCCTCATATCTGCAACGAAATCAAATTTTAATAATCAGCATATAAAGAATAAGACATAAATTAATGAAAAGATTAGTACTTCATTCAAGTAACGAGCAGTAGTATCCTATCTTCACTTGAATTGGCATTTGAAGGAGTGATATCAGAATCATTCTCCTTAATCCTCGCAACAATCAGGTCTACAAAAGTATTTTACATACTAACTTCCAATGTAAAGAAAAAGGCTCTACAATGAAGAATATAAATATATAAAGGCAGCATCATGCTGCTGTTAAGAAATTTCATTTCCAAATTTATAGTCCACAATAACGAAAACAAATGGTCTAGACTTGGTTAATAACAATTTACACACTCACACTCACACGTGCGCGAGAGAGAGAGAGAGAGAAAGAGAGAGAGAGAGAGAGAGAGGCAATCTTACATGCATAGAAGATGATATGGCTTCCCGTCAATTCTGCAGCACCAATAAAAATGTTCATTAAGTCAGCAATTCTTTAGAACGATTACTTCGCTTGAACTCAAAGAACCATTAACCAACTAACAAGAATAGTGGAGCAATAATTTTGGCCTCTAATTCTAAAACCTTGATCCAACTAACCAAAACAAACATAACCTAATTTGAATCGCATACAACAATGCCAATGAGAAAAGGAGTTGCAAGAAGGAAAAAGGTTGAGCTAAGAACCGTTTGACTGTGAGTGACCCAAGGATCATTTGACTATAGTAGTTTGTAGTGTCAGAAGCTAATACAAAGAACTTTGACAAAAACTAAACATCAAATATGAAAAGACAATAAGATTCAAAGTCTCCGGTACAAATCATACAAATCATAAGTCCACAAATTTAATGAATCTGAGACACCATATGAAGATTGAACAATAAAAGATGAAATTTTATCAAGATAGCCATAACTCACCAATAGTCGATCACATTGTTGGATTTTGGCTCAAGATAGAGGAGATTGAACTCACTTTCATTGTGGAAACACAACCCACTGTGAGGAGAATCTGAATTTGAAAGGAATTAGACCTGAAAACTCTAATTAAATTAGGTTCACAGCTATATCTCAAAATAGAAATTGTTTATGAGTAGTCGGTAGTGTTACCTTGTTTGTAAATGATCCAACCATTGGATTTTCATGATTTTCGAGTACAGAAAAGATGACAATATTTCAAACAAGTTTCATGAAGAAGTCAAGATGAAATGAATATCAGAAGTTGCATATTTAGGCCATGAAGTTGACTGACGGGAATTGTAGCAAGCTACGATCAATCTTGTGAATAAAAACCAGAATTCATCACCATGGTAAAAAAATTCCCAATTCAAACTGTAAAATGAAAAACCCAAAAAAGAAGCTAACCAATTGCAACCAATGACCTCCTTGGTTCAGTAACCCATGGTGTTGACGAACCCATCAGTTGCTCGTCCAAGTTGATAGCATATAAACCCTCCAGGGTGGTGCCCAACTGAAAACCCCTAATCTTGAAACCCAACCCTAGGCAAATTCAATTCAAAACAGACTAAATTATATCCAGAAATCAAAGGAAGCAAAACTAGATATATTCACAAGTAAACAAGGGAATCTAAATGCAATCATATAAGAGGAAAACAAAACCAGATGCATTACTATAACAACATATGTAGTGGAAGACCCAAATGAAAAATAAGCCAGAGAGATAGTAACTTAGACACACAAAGGTCCCAAATCCCAGAACAATCAAAGCATTGATAGCTCTACTGGTCAACTTATCCAAATCATCCTCATACTCCATTTCCTCCAGAACTAGACAATTCATATTGAAGACCCACAAATTCTTCATACCCATCAACCAACAACCAGCTAACTATTTCTTTTTCACTAAGTTCGGAAAGAAATGTGTTCCCAGACACACACACATACGTGAAATCACAAAAGCAATACAGAAATTCATGGAGTCTGTATAAAACTGAAACAAAGCAAATTGAGGGAAAACAAAAGAAAAAAATAAAATTAGGAAAAGGATAATACCTTGGCTAGATCTTGAGCTCTGTCAGTGCCTTCGACTTTCAAAAATGTCAAAGCTTCCCTGAAAACAAAACCTGAAATAGCTTTGAGAACGACCCCTTGAGGCGGGCCTTCTTCATCCTTGGAGAGAGTGGGTTGGTTCTCGTTGTGGAAGCAACTGAGTTGGGTTCGTTTGGTGAATTGGCGGGTCAACTGCGGAGAGGAGATGCCATTTCGGGTTCAGAGTCATTCATAGAAAAGCAATGGCGGATGACAAAGGCGAAATTAGATCTAGAAGATGATAGAATTCGTTAGAGATAGGGACCTTACTGGATCGAGAAGCCTTGAATTGATTTGGGTAATGCAAAGCGGAGCTTCAATTATCGATTAGGTAGATGGAGTTGGAGGCGGATTTGGAGAAGTGAAGAGTGAGCCCCAATTCGAACCCTAATTTCTCGCTGAAGACTAAGAACAACCGGTGAATTAGGGTTTCAAGGAGATGCGTAAAAAGGAATAGAGGATTTGGGTAGGTATATATGGGAAGAAAGAGTAGAAGCGAGGAGCTAGACTAAGAGAGAGAGGCTTAGGCTCAGCGTTTTGACAAAGAGACGGGGAGTAGGGAGAGAGGGGAAAGAATAGGTTGAGTGGTTGTAGCTCTCTTCTTTCTCTCTTTCTTTCTCTCTTTCTTTCGAACATATGTGTTTGGTGGCCATAATTTTGGTTCATCCCACAACAGATGGTTAAAAAACTGTTGTAGGAGAGTATACATAAAACGATATGTGCCAAAAGGAGGAGGGAAATTTACCGCCTGCGTAGGTTTGGTGGGAGGATTTCAAATTCTCATTCAGACAACATAATGACAATATCTGTTGTACAAGATTTTTTTTATCTTGCCCTAGGTCCACCTAGTAGAAATTGTCAAATTGTCATACAACGGAAACAACTAGACTGTTGTATCATGCAACACATTTCCACAACAGAACATGCATAATTCTGTTGTGTGATAGAATGGGTGAGCTTGTCTTCAGAGGGAATTTTGAGTTTAGTGATGGCAAGATATCTGCCTCTAAATTTTGTCATTCATACAACAAAACATGCATAATTCTGTTGTGTGATAGAATGGGTGAACTTGTCTTTAGAGGGAATTTTGAGTTCAATGATGGCGGGATTTCTGCCTCTAAATTTTGTGTCATTCATACAACAGAACATGCATAATTCTGTTGTGTGATAGAACTCTGAAGAAAAAGTTCTCAATTTGGTAGCATTCCCATAACAGTAACACCGTTGGACAATGGAGTTTACATTATCAGACGACGGTAAACTTTTATTCTCTTGTCTGATGGGTGTTATGTGATGCACTTTTTGTAGTAGTGAGAACAATTGGGTTTAAGAAGAAAGGTAAATTGAACTTACTAGAGGCAGCAGTAAGCAAAGAAGAATTTCAGATTCTTGGATAGTGAATAGCCATGAGATGACTTCTCTGTTTTCTTTTGAGCTATTACAGATTTAGTATTTTGGCTTGGAGAGAAGATATCAGTATGTCTAGAAGAGTAGAGAAAAAGGAGAAGGACTGAGGTGTATGGTCGTAATGTACTTTACCAAACGAACTTGATGGATGGAAGAGAGTAAACAACATGTTTTCATCTAAATAGATGGCTGGATGCTTCTAAAGCCCAAATGAGATATTTATAAAAAATAATTAATATACAACTACACAAACACACACAATTCGAACACACAAACACAAAACAAGAAGGATCAAAGAAATAATTCAATAAAGTAGCCTAAATAAAAATTGAGGTAATCAAACTGCAGTCAAGCCTTCCCAGATAAAATCTAGGAACAGATATCTTCTCCATACCAAGACCAAACAAACCATTAGAGCAGCAATATCCAAGAATGAACCACTTTGCACCTGTCCACAATTTCAAAATTCAAAATGCCCTTTTAGCTGAATTTATGAGATTTTAATACAAAATGAACAAAAGTTGGTTCCAAAGGTCACATTTTCTTGTGATCCTATAACAAGAATCCGCATAATCAAGCGGAAAAGTGACCCAAAATACTAATGACATTCTCATCAACACTATTTCAAACCCAACAATTCCATTATCTAATTAGCAATAGATACAAGTTTTCTTCACATTAACAGAATTGAAGAAAGAAAAAGAACCTAACTTTAACTTACAGGAGCATAAGCAGTTCCTTCACAAGGAACCCAAAACAGGTCACTCCCGGTATCAAGCGTCACCATAAACTTCATTCTTGACGTCCCCAATTGCACGGTCGTATAAGGCAAACTACCCAAAACAAAACATCAAATCAAATCCCTAATTTTCAAGAATCCCAAAATTTAAAAATGGAATCTTTGAGAAAATGAAACTAAAAGTGGAAACTTTGAGAGAAGAAAAACGTACCATCCTAAAGAGGTGATCTGAAAAGTGGAGTTGCCGTCGGAGAAAGTGAGGGTGTCATTGGATTCGATGAGCTTGTGGCCGCGGAGGAGGCGGTCGAGTAGGCGAGTTTAGAGTTGTACTCGAAGCTGCGATTAGGTTTTCAAAAACAATCAAAATCGCGAAACACATTCAGAAATTTCAGAAATTGGAGAATTAAAAGGTCGAAATTGGACATTCATCTGTGACTTTGATAGCTTTTTCGAACTCCAGTTGCTTCCATTTCACACTAGAGTCTTCTCTCTCCGCTTCAATCATTGCTTGAGTGGGTCTGCAAGTAGTTTGCCGATCTCTTCCTTCTTCTTTTCTCTCCTTACTTGTACAAATTACATGTTGTGCCTTGTTGTATCGAAGGTTGAAGTAAGAAAAACCCACTGAGAGTGAGAGCGAGTGAGAATGAGGGCGAGGTTGAGAGATCGGCGAGGGTGAGAGGGTGAGGGGGATTGATGGTGAGAGCGATGGTGAGTCAGAGTGAGGCTGAGAGGATGGTGAGTCATGAGTAAGGGAGAGGTTGAGAGCGATTTGGGAGGGAGAGTGACCTAAATTTTTAGCCAAGGAGGGAACACGGGTTTTTCAGGCTAGGTTTTGAGTGTTTTGAGTGGAAAAAAACAAATGTAAATTAATTTTTGTTTGTTTTTTCTCTTTTTCAGACAACAGATGTCCTTGTTAGTGTTGTCTGAAATCTCTCAAATTTACCAAAGGAAAATGTGTTGGATGAGTAGAGGTGAGATGACAGGTTTTAAAAATCTGTCGTCTGAGTTAGCAAAAACTCATGTGTCGTCTGATGACTGTCGTGTGATTAAGTTATTCTAGTAGTGTAGGGGTATTGAACATTTACATAATTTGAGCCTAAAAATTGTCCACTTACTCCACCAAGGAGTTTTTAATCCCATTTACCCAGTTTAAATGACAATGACAATTTTACCCTCATTTTAATTAACAAACTACTCTCTTGTCATATTCTCTCTCTTGACTCCTCTCTCTCTCTCTCTCTCTCTCTCTCACACACACACACACACCTAAAACGATGACAGAGAGCAAGAATCTCCGACACGGCGTCATATTTCCAGAAGTAGCGGCAAATGGAGGAGGCGCCGACCGAGTGGGTCTGCGTCACCGCAGTCCAGGATCGAATGGATTCGATGAAGAGTGAAACGCCGTAGTATGCCGAAATAGCCCAGGTGTTTTCTGAAACGGGCCTAAAAGCCCTTCTTCGAACACCGCCTTGCACGACTCGTCAATTGCGGCAGCGAGGGGCGAGATGGCGGAGGTGGAAAATGAAGACGAGGGTCACAGCCTTGTCATCGTCTTCGAGAAGCAGAAGCAGAGACTCCAGAGCCTTCTTCTTGAACTCGTCGCAGCTGATTTGCAGTCGGGTAGTAGACGCATTGTCCACGTCCCCGAGATCCACCGGACCAGCTACTGGTCTTGCCCCGGAGACATTGCAGTCTCAGATAGCGTGGTCTCCTAGTCCTCCAACCTAAGCCGGTTGCATCTTTCGCCGCCCAATCCGGTCACGACCTCCAAACGGCCACTAGGCGAGTAGACAATCTCGAAGTCGGAGCTCCGAAGTACTGGCGAAAAAGCTAGCCGGTCTCACACTCCAGTGGGTGCCCAAAGCATTTTCTAGGTGGCCAAATTTTTTATTTATTTATTTTTTATTTTTATAAACTGTGAGCTCCGAGAATGGAGAAGGAAAAAAAAACGTGAACATATAAATTGATTAATTGTGCCTGTAGTGTATTCATTTTGGTTTTGGGAGTTTATGCAATTCACTGGAGATAAATAATATGATTATTGGAGGGTAATAATATAATTATTGGGGGGCACTAATATGATTATTAGGGACAATAATATGATAATTGGGAGGCAATAAAAAGAGTATTGGGGGGCAATAATATGTTTATTGAATGGCAATAATATGATTATTGGGTATTACTAGGGGGCAATAAAATCGAACGCCGGAATCCGGCCACCGGTCCGATGGCTGGATACCGATCACCAATTACCGGATTCCGATCACCGGAGTCCGCGGCCGACCTCCGGTCACAAGAGTCCGCAGCCAGCTGCTGGTCACCGGAGTCCGGCAAAGTCTCCGATGACTTCTCTCTCCAAGTGACAAAGAAGGAGAGGGCAAAATTGTCCTAAAAATAAATAAAAGCAATAAGAAAATACTTAATTGTAAAAATAAAATGGAATTGGAATTAATTTACTCATTTCATTTCATAGCCCCTTTATATAGGGATGGAATTACAATGGAAATATCGATTAACATCAATTACAATAATGATAGTAAATACTGATTGTGATGTGATTGCAATTCCTTAATTCCCTCTTCGTCTGTTTCTTTGACGGAGGCACATAATGTGTTTTTCCTTTAACACTCCCCCTTGTGCCAAGTCAAAGACAAAATGGTGCATGAGTTGTTGCCTCACTAAAAACCTTGCCAAGTAACAATAAAAACCCTGTGGGACAAAAAAATACACCTTGGTTGAAGGAAAAGAGCACAACGCACCTTTTACATTTGAGGATGACATGTGTGTGTTAGACTCCCCCTGACGTCTACACCTCCCCCTGATCCTTACATTAATCAAGGGAGCTTGGAAAGTCTTCACATTCCTATGCTTTTCACAAGTTTCTCAAATATGGCCTTAGGCAATGATTTGGTGAACAAATCTACCACATTCTCCTCAGACCTTACTTGATTCACTTGAATTTTGAGGAGGGCCTGTTGTTGCTGATTGTAGAATAACTTTGGAGATATGTGTTTTGTATTAACCCTTGATATATCCTAGCTTCATCTGTTTGATGCAAGCTGCATTATCTTCATAAATGCAAGTAGGCTCTTCAGTGGTAGAACTCAAACCGCTAGTCCCTCAAATATGTGTAATGATAGCTCTTAACCATACACACTCACAAACCGCCTCATGTAGAGCAATGATCTCTGAGTGGTTCGAGGAGGTAGCCACAAGAGTTTGCTTGGTTGATCTCCAAGATATTGCCGTGTTCCCAATGGTAAATACATAACCAGTTTGGGAACGACCTTTATGTGGGTCAGAGAGGTACCCCGCATCAGCAAAACCAACCAAAACGTTATTTGGCTTTTTGGTGTAGTGAGTGGCGTTTTCGCCATCAACATTTCCTTTAGGGATTGCAGTTCCATCTGCAGTCCCTCTTGTCTCTTTGTAAGGAAAGAATAGTCCCAAGTCAATGGTTCCTTTTAGATATCGGAAACTGTCCTTGATACCGTTCCAGTGACGCTGCGTTGGCGCTGAGCTAAATCTAGCTAACAAGTTCACTGAGAATGCAATGTCTGGTCGAGTACATTGCGCTAAGTACAATAATACGCCTATTGCACTTAGATAGGGATTTTCAGCTCCCAACACCTCTTCGTCATCTTCCTTTGGACGAAATGGATCTTTCCTTGCATCCAAGCTTCGACCGATCATGGGAGTGCTAGCAGGATGCGCTTTGTCCATGTTAAATCGCTTGAGCATCTTTTGGACATGCGCAGACTGGTGGATTAGTATTCCACAAACTCGGTGTTCTAGTTCAAGGCCTAGACAGAATCGAGATTTCCCAAGATCCTTCATCTCAAATTCGGATTTCAAGTAGCTTGCGGTTTCTCTTATTTCATCAAGAGTACCTATTTTGTTAATATCATTGACATATACAGCTACAATTGCAAATCCGGAACTTGTTTTCTTTATGAATATGCAGGGGCACAATTCATCGTTCTTATATCCCTTTCCAATCAAGTAGTCACTTAGACGGGTATACCACATCCGCCCGGATTGTTTTAATCTGTAAAGTGAGCGTTTCAACCTAATTGCAAACACACTCCGTGGTTTAGAGTCACTTGACTTGGGTAACGTAAGGCCATCAGGCACTTTCATATATATCTCTGAATCAAGATCCCCATAGAGTTATGCAGTAACCAAATCCATGAGTTACATTTCCAGTCCTTCGGAAACTACCAAGCTAACTAAGTAGCGGAACGTTATAACGTCCATTACGGGAGAGTATGTCTCCTTGTAGTCAATTCTAGGGCATTGTGAGAAACCTTACGCCACAAGGCGAGCCTTGTACCTCAGGACTTCATTCTTCTCATTACTCTTTCTAACAAAGACCCATTTATGTCCTACAGGCTTTACACTTGGTGGGGTTAGCACTACCGGACCAAATACTTGTTTCTTTGCCAGAGAATCTAGTTCTGCCTAGATTGCTTCTTTCCATTTAGGCCAATTTGCTCTTTGTTGATATTTTGCAACAGAGCGTGGTTCGATATCATCGTGCTCTATGATTTCTTGAGCAACAATGTATGCAAATACATTCAATGTGTATGGAAGATCTTTCTATCAACTCATACGCACTCTCATAATCCATTGAGATTTCTTTGTTCTCTGGAATCATTTCAAACATCGGAGCGTCCTTCAGTATTGATTCATGGACATAACTATAATCAGAGACAATCTCATGAGAGGGATTCTCTACATTGATGATTAATGGATCGTTTTGTTCCTTACTCGCCCTCTTCTTCCTTGGGTGAGTGTCAATCGAACCAAATGGTCTCCCCCTCTTCCTTTCGGGAGCCACGGCCTCAACCACACCTCTACTAAGTGTGGTTGCAGTGCCTCTATCTGCAGCACCATGCCCCTTGTTGGGGACTTCTAACCTTGCAGGCACATTTGCAGCTAGTATATGTGATCTTATCACTTTTGCGATATCAGTAAACGCATCAGGCATTGAATCTGCTACGTTCTGAAGTAGGACATAAATGGAAAGATGGAAAGAGTCTTCTGGATCATATCATCTTCTGTGAGTTCCTTTCCACAGAAATTTAGATGTGCCTTTAGGCGTAACATGTCCTTGTTGAAGTCATTGACCCTTTTGTAGTCAAGCATGCGGATTTCATTCCACTAGACAGTCAGTTTTGGTAGCAACGTGTCATGAATGTTCCCAAAACGTCCCTTAAGGGTATCCCACAATTCTTTGGGTGTCTTCAACTAAAGGTACTCCCAGCATAGGCTAGGATCAATATGTCGTCTCAGAAACATTAAGTCATTTGCTTTCACCTTGTCAGATGGTCCATCGTCTTTGGGGTCAGTGGGAGTTTTGATGGTAGCAGTGAAGTCTTTTGCCACAAAGGCAGTTTCTACATCGGAAACCCAACGGTGGTACTCAAGTCCTTCTGAATCCAAAATGTCAAATTCAGGTCGAGTTGGATTAGCCATCTACATAAACAAAAGGGAAGATATAAATTACGCAGTCATAAAGACATCCACATGAATTATTTTCCAAAAATAAGAATTAGATTTCAAAACCACAATTCGTAATGGTCACATTTTTTCGATGCTATGTGAAAATGCTTTATCACGGTAAGTATGTATTTATAATGCACATGAATTTTCATTATCATGGCAAAACGCAATTTTTGTATAGCATTCTAAATAAGGAATAATCATAGCACGTAATAAAGAATAAAACATAGCATATATAAAAATAAATTACATGGCATGCTCAAATTGCACAAATATACAACAAAATATATGCTACATATATCATGCGTAAAAATAAAATATAAACAATAGCATAATATAAAGACATGCTTAGGAATAGTTATAAAAGCGTAAATAAAATAAAACATGCTCAAAATTTCATGATAAAAACATAAACAATAAAGTATAACCCATGCTTAAAAATAGTAAACATAAATGAAAATCACATGCTTTAGATTCCACAAATATATATCATATATATAACAAGCAATAAAATACCATGCTAAAAAAAATTCTAATTATAAATAATTAAATATACCATAGTATGAAATTAAATAAATAAAAGAGAACATATTTGGTTTCGAGAAAATAAAACAATCCTAGCGCACGCGCATGTTGATGCAGGCTTGCGTAGCTATGTTTTTCTCTTTTTCTCTCTCTGGGCCGTAGGCCTGCTTTTTTTTTTTTGTCTGTTCTGGGCCGCAAAGGCTTGCTTTTTTCTTTTTTCTTGTTTGGGCCGCAGGGCCTTTTTTTTTGGGCAGCAGAGGCATGCTTTTTTCTTTTGGGCCGGTGATACTTTGGCCCCGGTCACGTTTTTTTTTTTTTTTTTTTTTGTTGGGCCAAGTAACACCTTTTTTTTTTTTTTTTTTTTTTTCCCGCGTCTTCCTCCTTCTGCTCTTCTTCTTTCTGATTTACAGATGATGGTTGGTAAGATGCGAGGTACAGCGAGGTGGGCAGGCTACCAGTAAAGGGTAGGCGAGGGTGGGATCTGTAGCCGGTGAAAGCGGGGTGTGCACAAGGAAGCAGCGCTGTTGCAGACGCTGGGCTGGCATGGAGGAGGGTTGATGCCATACTGATGGGATCTACAAGGTTGAGAGGGCATGCAGGCTGCTGCAGGCAGGGCTGGGGCTGTGCCGGGGGGGGGGGGGGGGGGGGGGGGGGAGGACTAGGCACGGCTGTGCGGAGATGGGATACCGCGCGCAGGTGGGATGTCGCTGGGCTGCTGGGCTCTGTGGTGCGGTTAGGCAGCGAGGCTATTGGAGGCTGGAGGCCGGTGATGTGCTGCATGTAAGACCCCGGAAATTTGTTATTAATTCCTAAATGTTTCCTGGAATTAATAAAGTGTTCGTTTGTACGAGTTCGTGATTTGAGGATGGAGCGGAAGTGTTTCGGACGAATTTTTATTCCGAAAGTATGGTTTTAAGGGAGTGGCAATGGTTGACTTTTTATACGTTGGGGTTCTCTGAAAACTTCCTTCACGAAAGTTGTAGAGCGCGTCGATACGAGTTCGTGGACATGTGAAACGCGGAAATCGAAGTTCATATGAGAAAGTTATGACCGATTGAAAATTTGGGAAATTTCTATAAATATGAGAAATTTCTGGATTTTTCATTAAATCCCAAAATTTCCCATTTTCCCATTTTCTCCCCCAGATTCTCTCTGTTCTCTCTCCTCCGCGCAACCCGACCCGACTGGATCTTTCATCTCCGGCCACCTACGGCGACGGTACAAGCCAACGAACACTCAGACTTGCCTCGCCGACTTCCCTGTGGTGGTGAGTTGATCGGTGCCTTCTGGAAGTAGCAGATCGGAGCGCCCAAAGTTTATGCTTTCGGGATCCGACCGGTTTTCTGATCTCCGGCGACTTCCCGGCCTATCTCTTCGCGGTTCTGGGATTGCCTCTTCCTGCTGATCATCCCCATATAGGCCTTGCATCTCGATTTGGGGTGTAGAGCGCTAGATCAAGGTTTGACTTTTTCGATGGTCCTGATTCGATCTAGGATCTGATCAGACGCACGAGAGTGATCCAACTTCCAAGCTTGATCTAGGACGATCTAGACCGAATCTCACTTTGCTCCAAGTATGAAAGTGGCTCATCTCTTCATTTTGAACATGTTTGTAGTTGGTGACTTTGGCATCGGAGGTGGTTGATCCGGCGTTGACCGCCGTGGTTGACCACAATCTGAACCACCGCTTGTGGCGGCGTGTGGTGGCGCGTCTCACCTTATTTTTGTGTTATGTTTTCAGTTTATGTATCTACTCATCGATACGGTCGTTTTGATATATTATAAGGTTATTTTAGAGAAAGTTGATGTATGCTAGGGTTTCGGTTTTACGCATTATCTTTGGTTTGCAATCCGCGAAGATCTGACCGTTGGATCTTCGAATAATTTTGATAGGATGATCCCAAGGGCAATCCGTGAGAATCTGACTGTTGGATTGTCGTTTAAGTGTGTTATGAATCAATTGCTAAGTTAGGATCGTATTTTGATTAGGTGACTGATGGTTTTGGTTGGGCGGACAGTTGTGATTGTGATTTTGGGCTGTATTGAAGACGCAGCTGGATTGAGGTGAGTAAATCTCACATGGTTCATTTACGAACGGATTTATTTATTACTCGGAATTACATGTTTAATTGTTAAATCATTTTCGAAACAAATTATTTGTTTTAAAATATATGAACTTGATCGACAACGGTTCATGGGTAGGTTAAAACAATGTTTTGATATAAAATGATTTTCGAGAGGAATAATTTATAAAACTATAGTTGGTATTAGTGGTCATTCCTGCGTGAATGACTACGTATATATATATTTACGTGGAATATATATATTGGATGGTGTGACATTGGTAAAGTTGTGTTTGAGAGTGTGATTAAATATATTTTAATACCAAAGTGGTGACCAAAGTGGCAATAGTTTATACAGTAGTACCAAAGTGGCTACCAAAGTGGCGATAATTGATGTGTTGATTGTTATGAAGAGGATAGGAATTAATGTTGAGTGATTGAGGTTTGAGATTGTTGATGGGTGATCATTGACTTTAGTGTCGGTTGCTTGACTTCTTCATTGATTTCCTTTTCCTTCTAAATGTTGAATTTTAATGTAATCTCCTGAACTAAGTTATATGCAGGGATTACTGCTTTTTGTATTGTTTGTTTTAATGTAATCTCCTGAACTAAGTTATATGCAGGGATTACTGCTTTTTGTATTGTTTGTTTTAATGTAAATTCCTGAATTAAACTCTATGCAGGGATTTATATGATTTCTTTTGTTTGTTTTCATGTGATCTCCTGAACTAAGTTTCTATGCAGGGATTACTGATTTTGCTTAATTCTTATTGTGGGTACAGTTGTGGGTTGTGGGTTGTGATAAGTAGTGATTGGGAAATGAGTTGTGAGGTTATCATTTTGTCAAATGCTTTATGTTGAAGGGAAGTGAGGGTGATTTGTCGTTGTGATGATATGATATGATATGAACTTGATGTTTGGTTGTGTTTTGTGGAATTAAATATTGTTGCTTTAATTATCTCACGAGCTGAGAAATTATAAGCATGAGTGACGTGAGTCACTTTAATTGAGTTTACTCATACGGGCTGAAAAGCTTACCGGGTTTGTTTTGTTCATTCCCGGTGCACTATTCTATGGTGTAGGGGTTTTTGTGCAGGTTTGATTATCGAGTGATCATTATCAAAGCTGAGGTGTACGTTCGATGGCGTGGACGTGGAAGGGTGCTCTTAGTTTTAAGTCTTCCGCTGGGTAGTGAGTTGTGGTGGGTGTGTTTACTTATTGAATTATCATTCAGTTTGATTTGTAAACTATCTGTAATGTAATATGTGACTCTAAAGAACGAGTAGGTATTGACATTGTGAGCTCAGTTGTTTTGTTGCTTATTTTAAATGAAAAATTTTCTATATGTTTTCCCGGTGCTTGTTAAGTTATCGCGTTTCGGATTTGAATTTAATTATCCAAAATTCGGGCGTGACACTGCAGGCTCGCGTATTGCAGGCGACAAGGCTGGGAAGGCAATGGGCTGGTTTCTTTTCTTTCTTTTTTGTCGCTGGGTGCTGGGCTCGGTGGTGGGGTTAGGCAGCGAGGCTATTGGAGGCTGGAGGCCGGTGATGTGCTGCAGGCCCACGTATTGCAGGTGACAAGGCTGGGAAGGCAGTGGGCTGGTTTTTTTTTTTTTTTTTTTTTTTTTTGTTGGTGGCGGCAGAAAGAAAAAAAAAATGCTTCTAGGGTTTTGGTTCTGAGCGTGTTGATAACGTGTAAAAATAAAATGAAATTGGAATTGGTCTACTCATTTCATTTCATAGCCCCTTTATATAAGGATGAAATTACAATGGAAATATCGATTAACATCAATTACAATAATGATAGTAAATACTGATTGTGATGTGATTGCAATTCCTTGATTCCCACTTCTTCTATTTCTTTGACGAAGGCACATAATGTACTTTTCCTTTAACATTAATTAGGTATTAGGGCAAAATATATATAAAATATTGTACAAAAAAAAAAAAACCCTAAGCGTGCTCTTGCAGTGCCTCCAAGCTTCTAAGCCGCCATTGACAATGCCTTGCGCACCACCCCGCAGCCGTCTGATGGCCCTTCTCCTCCTCTCTTCCATCTTTGTTCTCAAATGGCTTCTCTTGAGGAAGTTACTGCAAGCTTCCAAGCGTCTCTTGCACTAGCAGGAGATGATGTAGTTGATATCACTATGCTGTCACGTGGAAAAACCAGAAGAAATTCTCAAGCCTACTTGTTGGAAAGATCCCTCTCTCCCAAGAATGTGGAGATCAATGATCTTCGTCATCACTTTTGTAGGATTTGGGTGGTGGAAAAAAGCTTCAAAATTCAAGAGTGATCAAACTCCCTTTTCCTCTCCTCTTTTGATCACCGTGGCGACCTGTGCAAGGTGATTAGAGGAGGGCCTTGGAATTATGCTCGAGCTCCAATGGTGTTGATGGAATATGATGGTGTAACACCAATTGAGAAGCTCCCTCTGAACCTACTTTACTATTGGGTACGTATCACTAATATCCCTCCTACTTATGAGGAAAAAGAAACTATCATGGATATTGCTACTGTGGTTGGCCATCCCCTTGAACTTGATGAAAGGCTTTTTAACAACAAAGGGGAGATTAGGGTTAGGGTTAGCCATAGTGTCTTGAAACCAATTTTTTTTGGAGAAAAAGCTGAAAATTGATGATGGGGTTGAAGAGGTAATCCACTACCATTTTGACAACCTCTTTGGACGTTGTGAGGATTGCTTATTGGTCTTCCATCCTACAAGTTCATGGACTGCTGTAGGAAAAAATAAAAACACCACTGGGGTGCAAACTTATGTACCAAAAATTGATTTTCTGAATAGGAATTTTCTGGTTGATGGCATGCCATTTACTTTTAAATCCTCTATTCCAACTGCTGTTACTGTATCACCTTTTGTGAATCCGAAACATACAAGGGTTCGTAAGGCCAAATGGTCTATTGTGCTTCGTGAGCTTGACACAAGAAAAGACAATAGTTTAGCTATTGTGCCTGTTGAAGAGCAGTTGCCTAGCAAGAGAGGTAGGCGTACACCTACCCCTTCACCTCAGAAAGTCCAAACCCCAATTCTGATTGATGAAAACAGAGGACAAGTGGCTCCACCAAAGAAGCTCAAGATGCCTGAATTCACCACCAAATTTACTGCAAAATCTTTGGGGCTTCAGGAAACTCTAGGAGGTTTAATGGTGCCAGTTGTGGCTACAGAGACAAAAAAGAAAAGAGGGTGTCCTCTTGGAGCCTGAAATAAAAATCCACCAAAGACCAAGAATGAAAAGAAACCTGCTTCTCCATTGTGTCTCACCGATTCACCATGTTCCTCTAGCCCTTCGAGTAAGGGCAAGGGGAAAGGGATTGAGTAAGCTGTAAGTTGGTCTTTAGCTTGCCCACTAAACGCTGCTATGTTTTTGCACTAAATATTTGAACCTTCTGGCGCACCATAATTGCGTGCATTGCCAAAGTGAGGCTCAAGTCAAAAGGATTTTTTGTAAGCCTAGTTGTTTGTTTAGTTTTTTCGCAAGCTCTTTGAATAATTGAGCAAAATTTGTAACAGTGAATGGTACTGGGTGTCCTTATGGACCGTTTGTATGTGCCGTTCTATTAATGGAATTTATTTGAACTAAAATATATATATATATATATATAATATTGTGTAAGTGGGCAATCTCTTAGAGTGTTTGGGTAAGTAGGGTTAATTAACCCCAAAATTGGGTAAATGATCATTTTTCCTATTAAGTAATAGTTGTGTATCAAGTATGTAGGAAT